>OX438766.1:19367232-19516232 GCA_949316455.1 Acleris holmiana
ACTGACTGTACACTGAATAAACGGAGTTGATACTCCAACACTGATTAGAAAAAAATCAGGAGATCAAATAGTAACAACTCCGTTTATTCAGTGTACAGTCCGTGTAAACAGCAGTAGGTTTTTTGGAATTGCCGCTGTTTCTCTGGGACAGCTTTCGTTTGCCAGACTCTAGAGTCTGACAAGAAAACTTATGCCAATAGCTTATGACTTCCTTGTCCCTGTTATTAAAAACCGTTACATACTAGATTTTATTATTGAGTGAAGCGGCTCACTAAACAATCGTAAACTCTATTAAACTGACGTTTCAAATTGTCCGCCATGTTTGTCGCCGTTCGTTAGTCCACTCTATTCAGGCAATATGAACGTAAGTTGTGTGTCGCGTCGGATCCGTGCCCTGACCCGGTCACCGCGTCCGAGATGTCTCGGCTGCCAGTCCTTTTTCAATTGCCACCATTTAAATCAAAAAGCACCTTATGGAAGCTGGCGGTTACGCTGTCCTTGTAACTACTATTATACGAATATTATGGCAATCATATTTAAAACAGCATGAATATGCACACCGCCATAAAGTCCATTTTAATTTACACCGCTACGGTTTACAAGATTTCCACAGAAGCCTCAGTGCTAATTGTTTGTATGCGCGGCATGCGGTTCCTTTGAGCTGTGTTCGAAATTTGAAAAAAACATATAGTTTTTTTTTTATTCTTAACTGTTTAGTCCGCTATGTGTTATTATGAGATGGCATTCGGCCTTGTTTAGTGTGTTTGTAGGTTTGTCAGCACACGGCCTGTTTAGGTTGTTTTCTTGTCGAAGGCTTCGTCGGCAGCGTTAGCAACATTGCATTGTGCATTCTTATCTCCTTAACCTCATGCACCCAGTGCGCCATAGGAGGTACAAAATCAAGGCAATTTAGTTTAAACTATATTTTCATGACCATAAAGTTTTTTTTTTTCAAATTTGATATTGGCGTTTAAGAGCTAGTAAGTGAACTTATTTTCCTTTCTGGAAAATTCAAATTCCAACTTACTAAAGTCTCCCTGTTTATAGTATAGGGCCTCACAAGGTAGGTGATAGTTGAATATAATGTATGGTGTTTTTTTTTTTTCTTGTAAATTCAGAAATATTGTTTAGTAGTGGAGGATCCGTCCGGATCGCTACCACCATCTTACCCATTAACCACCCGCCAAGCAACAGTGTTCGCAATGTTGTATTCTGGTGTGGGAATGAGACAACCGGTGAAAATAAAAGCATAGAGGCATTCCATCTTAGTCCTCAGGGTTGGCAACACATTTGAGGTCTTTGAATTATAGTCTTGAGAATTGAAATGTCTATGGGTCTCAGATTACACTTACCATCAGGTGGCCTGTCATAAAAAAAAAATATAAACGCGGTTAGCATGTTATGATCAACAAAATGTTTAATGAAATTGTGCGCAATAATTTTTAGATCCTCAGCAGTGATGAAAAAACTTGTTTTGTATTAAAGGAAACACTTTTATTTTCATTTGGAATTAGGTACCTAACTGAAAACATAATATTAGAGTTTTACTACTTTTAGTGTGAAGTTATGCTCGTTCAGTTTATAGTTCCAAATATCTGGATTGAAGTTATCAGGTCACCGGTGTTGTGCCGAGATGACCGTGTTTGAGGAGATAAAGCTAACGCACACCGAACATCCCAGAGATATTTGAACATTGATGGATAGTTGAGATTATTTTCTAATTAGAAAGCTTCACCTTCATACTAACCACAGGAATCTTCATATTCTGCCGTTTAGATACAATCTTGACAATTATTAATAATAAATCGGTAAAGGTCTTTTTTCTTCTTTTAGAACACACTGTATAATAAAAAACTTATACTATAAAGTACAGCGTGTGTTATTCAGTAAACAACTAATAAAACAAAGGGACCACTCTATTTTTTACCTCTAATTGGATATTACAAGCTCAGCGGTCGGCGTGCCGCCGGGGTGACATAAACAAGCCGGTGGAATCCGCTGACGAAATCTCCGCGTTTAATTAAAACTGAATTCTCTGTTAAAACAACCAAGTGGAGTGCGGGTGAGCGCGCTGTCTTAAGCTGTGGCTATACAGGGGCTTTTTTTCTACAGGGGTGTTATTATCGCGTGTCTATCATTTTATCGAAACATTTTTCATCGAATTTCATTTCATCGAATGCTATTTCCTGCTGAAATCATAATGTTTAAGATACCCTTAAAACATTACGGTTTCATCAGCAGAAAATAGCGTTCGATGAAATTAAATTCGATGAAGTAAAATTCGATAAGATAATGAAGTTACCGTTATTATCTTAAAACACGCTTCACTGTCGAGTTATCGGTCGAGAGAACGAAGCCCTTCACTCGTCAGATCTTCAACCTCACCTTTAGCTACACTGACAATAAGATGACGTCGCTACCACCATCTTATCCATTAACCACCCGCCAAGCAACAGTGTTCGCATTGTTGTGTTCCGGTGTGGGGATAAGACAACCGGTGAAATTACTAGCATAGAGGCATTCCATCTTAGTCCTCAGGGTTGGCAACGCATTTGAGGTCTTAGGATTATAGTCTTGAGAATTCAAATGTCTATGGGTCTCAGATTCCACTTACCATCAGGTGGCCTGAGTGCTCGGGTGCCTTCTCCTTAACATAAAAAAAAAAAAAAAAAAAAAACGTTTGACACAGAGGACGTACTAAGGCTTGTCACACATTGCCCTAAAGTAGGGCTTGTTTAAATATTTACTATAGAGTTTTGAATCAGGGTAAAACAACTCTTATTGGCTTGATAGTAAAAGGCCAAGTGCGAGTCGGACTCGCTTACGAAACCTTTTCCCTACAATCTGGGAGCACTTAGAACAGGAATCGTTTTATACTTCTAATAACAGCGTATGAGAGCGAGTGAGAGAGACAAGCCAAAAAAAAAAACAATCCCCTCCTCCTTCAATCCTAATCTTACTGCTCGCGGACTATATTACTCACTTTTTGTTGTTACAGCGGCAATTTCAACTGTGTACCTATTACGGTTCATGAGATACACCCCGCTGACAGACGGGTACAGAACCATAAAAACATGACGCAAACTATCAAGATAAATCAGCCAATGCGGATCAAAGTGGTTCATGTATTTTACACGTGACTTTTCTGTTTGGAAATGATAAGCATTAATCGATAAAGTCGCATGAACGTGTTAACAGACCGTTTCAAGATCGCGGGCAAACCGGGTGAAACCTGGTTTCTCGGAATATTTCCGCCATGTGTGTCGGGTGCGCGCGCGCAGCCACTAATGAGCGCGCGTCCTTGTCGAATAGGGTTGCCGCGGAATAGTTAATGTTGGGAGGGTTTTCGTTTTTCGGTGTGAAACAACAAGTCGTAAAATAGGGAAGCTACGTAGACGACGTTTTTCTGATCCATTGATCAATTAACTACACCGGAAGATCCTTAAAAATTTCGTCCAATTAAAACATGGGCCTAGTGTTGCTTGTACTATTTGGTTTATTCTAGCATTTATTATTTTTATTAGTAGATTTACAATACAATGCTCTTTATTGCACGTCATAAAAATAAACAAAAAAATACAATTACAGGTTTTAACGGCATCGGTGTTTAATATATTTATGCCTCAGAGCTTATTTTCCATCACGTTGCCTATTTACTGGTTCGCCTTCTTAATTTCGTCAAAAAACCCGTAGTTACTAAGGGAACAGAAGTTGGCAACCCTAACCCGACCTCCATTGCAGCGCCATCTAGGGGTGGCACGTAGTATGTAATGCTCTTACAACCGCGGAACTCGCATCAGATGAGACGTGTCGGCCCTAAGCGAATAGTCTAATAAGTTTACTTTTATTTCTACGTACCACTGTATGAGAACTTGAGAGCACATTCTAGAACTTTATGTACTTGTAGAAGATTTAGTGCATTTAGTTCATTCGTTTCTCGCTGCTCCCGTTTCTATCTGTGGAAGATCAATGTACTTAAAATCTTTAGTGCGCCTTCTGCCCCCTGTTTCACCATCGACAATTCGGTATACATTGCAAAGTTAACACGCTGATACATCACTGCGTTTTATATAAGCTGCGCCTTGTAGGTATACAAAAATGTCACTTGCCATTGTCAGGGTGGTGAAATAAGCGGTAGCACTAAAGCGGTATATGTATATTCCAAATTTCATATTACAACTGCACACTTGTGTTGTTTTAGTGGTGGTAGGACCTTGTGCAGGGCCCGTTCGGATCGCTACCACTATCTTATCCGTAAATCTGCCGCCAATCAGAAGTGTTCGCATTGTTGCGTTCCAGTGTGGGGATAAGACAACCGGTGGATTTGCTAGCATAGAGGCATTCCAACTTAGTCGTCAGGGTTGGCAACGCATTTGCGGTCTTAAGATTGCAGTCTTAAGATTGTAGTCTTCAGAATGCATATATCCTATGGGTCTCAAATTCCACTTAGCATCAGGTGGCCTGTGTCCTCTTTTGCCTTCTCCATCCCATTAAAAAGAATAAAGAAAATGAAGGCGTCCCATCTCATTTGTCAATAATTTTCAATCTTGCGATAAAAGTCTATATGGTTCTGAATGCCGTTTTAGCATTTGGTAATTTGTATGTTTATCTTCTTCTTGACTCAAGAAAATATTACAAAAACTTTCACGTGTTTCTGTAATGAGTCTTGGTGTGACTTTCCCATCGTATATTACCTGTCAACTTGACAGGCACTTGTCAGTTCTGTTCGCATGAGTTGCGAGGTCGATGGCGTTAGTATTAACATAACACTTTGTTATCGATAAGGCTTTGTGATGGTTAAGACGGATCGTAAGGTCGGTCTTGTTTGTGGCGTTAGAAGTTATAGTTGGCAGAGTAAGTAGATGACTGATGGACGAAACGCTGCTTAGACTGTAAAAATGTTACATTGCCTTGAAATAATTAACATAAATATCAGGGGACAATCTTACACAAATTGACCTAGTCAAAATCTAAGCTCTACACTATGTAGGTATGAGTACTAGACAACGATATAAAAACTTAAATCGAGAAATAAATACTTAAATATGTAGAAAACATCCAAGACTCGGGTACCCGGGACCGCTAGCTTTGTAGGCAGGGTCTACCAACTAGGCCAACGCGTAGTCAATTGTTTTCCACTAATCACATTAATCACTATTTCCAACATAGTTGTGTGAAATAAAACGATATAAGACAGACAGATCTTTATTTGGCAGGTCATCTTACAGATCTCTCCTCATGCACTTCTCGTTAATTCTCTAAACGGTATGAATCAAGCAGCCATTTCTGCACGTTTGTGTGCATACCTTTTTATTAAACCAAAGCACTTCCGTGCAGTTTTTTCACAGTTCTCAATTTAATGGGCTACGCAGTATTGACGAACCCTTTCTCTTAATCAGGATGGTGTGATAAGAGAATGGGAGGAAACGCCCTTGTAACTGACCAAGCCTCCCAAGCCCTTTACGAATTTATTACGGAAGGTTTTATAGGAATGTAATTTACTTGTTCAACACATAGATCTAGTCGTAGTCGTATTATGAAATAAACTGACACAAGTTCTCCGATTTGCCTCGCAATAACCGCCGACATATCAGACCTTACTCCATAAACGCTCTATTCCCATATTTCCGCAAAAGGCAAATCAAATTAGCTCAGTGCGATTTACTAGACTTCCTAGTCGGTACGATTTCTCTCATAAAACCCATTGCATCGCCATTGTTCGTTTCCAAACGAAAGTAACGCGTTTATTTCCTTTTTTAGTGTTTCGAACCTTTGCTCTTTGAAGGGACCTTTCTCTTACGTCCTATGCCCGTTACTCTTCTACTATATTCAAATTACGTGCAATTGGTAGTTGGTGGCAGCGAACGCATTAGTGTAGCCCACTTTGTAAACTTTACGATTCGGTATTGCAATTTGGAGCATCATCACATTTTCTATTCTAGTGTTTTGGTTTTAGAGTTGTATATGATGTTGTACTGCTCTTACAGTCGTGCCTTAGTTGCTGGGGTAGCCTTTTGAACCGGCCGCAGGCGGAGGGCGCCTAGGTCACTCCAAAGTACTAAACGCAGAGGTCTATCCCTTTTACTCTACAGTTACATCTCTTGCGGGAAAATGAGACACTGTGAGTTCTTAGTTTGATTTTAGGACTGACCGTAAATGCAATTGATCTGTGCCACGGCTTTGTCTTCCGCAAAGGAAGGTGTCTCGTTAAAAGTTGCATGGAATAGTGCAACGTTATGGTTATTGTTATTGTTATTACTCGGTAGGCGTGGATGGCGCTTTTCAAATTGGTCACGAATTTGTAGCTTTGATGGTAAATTCTGTGTTAATGTATGTATATAGTATCCAAAGTAGCTGTGAGAGTTTAAAAACCTTAGCGTTCGCACATGAATCTCAACTTGGCATTACTACTTTTGGTAGGTCTATGGTTATCGGTTTATTGACCATCATTTTTCCTAAAACTGATTACCTGACCGCGTTATTGTATGTTCAATTCTCGGAATCCTCGCATCGCAAATAAAAGGGCATATGTATCATCTTGACCCATTTGTCGGCAACAAAGGCAAGTTCTGTAGCTCGTTTGGAAAGTGCATGCCGGATGCTCTGCTCAAGCGCATAAATCTTCACTCGGTGCTTACGCGTGAGCAATTTTTGGAAATTTTGGTTATCTTCTTGAAGTAGGTATTTAAAATAATTACTTTAAGAAGAATCTGTTTAAAGTATTCTGTGTCAGTAACTCATACAGTTGTGTTAGAAACTAAACAAATGGCAAAAATTCTTCAAATAACTTACCTTGACGTTTCTAGTCGAATGAGTAATGACGCTCTCAACAGCCTTCTAGAAGTTTTCACACTGGCCGTTGACGTTTAAAAATCGAACGGTTTATGAGTTTTCTGCGGTGCATTTGTTTTATGCCAGTTACAATTGCTTATCAATAACGCTGTAAGTAAGTCAAAACGAAACTCTGTTGCATTTTGAACTTAATGGCATTGCGGTATGGTTTAGCTGGGATGTTGCCCAATATTGAGTTGTGTTATTATTGATGTTTCGGGTCCTGGAAGGCGAAAAGGTTCGTTGGACTCGTGCGTGACGGGCGTAATGAAAGTTTGCAAGTGATTTAATAGAATGATTTTGTGTGTTCTTTGAATTTCGAACAAGAATAGCATGTTAGTGTATCTTATTATATAACGATTAAAACTCGTGTTCAATTTGAAATTAGGAATTCTAGTAGTAATGTTCCTATAGATATACGTATGTCCAATGTTTTACCATTTAGAAAATATTTAAAATCAAAATATTACTATCTTTCAATTGAACTAAAACATATAATGGTTAAGCACTACGACACTTGACGTTGTTGGTACATATGTTTAAACATAATGTTACTAACAAATAAACAATGTTTGTTTGGTTAATTGTATTAGTAGACAAGCCTTATCACGCGACCTCGCTCACGCAAGACTAGCTGTTGAAACGTAGGTATATGCGGTCTATATTTATCTACACTAATATTATAAAGAGGAAAGATTTGTACCTATTTTTGTATGTTTGTATGTTTGTAATGAATAGGCTCAAAAAGTACTGGGCCGATTTAAAAAATTCTTTCACCAATAGAATGCTACATTCTTCCAATTTGACATAGGCTACATTTCATTTTGAAAAAAATTAGGGATCCTTGGTAAAATTTGAACAATGTAACCGAAGGTGTAGAAAAATGAGTCTTAAAATGTCTTTCGTCGAATGCGCTGCCGAAACTATTAGCGATAGAACAAAATAATGTAAAACAATATTGAAGAACATCATAATGTGTACAAAAACCTCCGCGGTAGCATATGTCCAACTATTGTAGTTATGTCACTACAACAACTTTTTTCATTTTAAACATTAATGAAAATGCTAACCAAATTCAAACCATGCTATTTATGTGTTTATATTAATCCTTATCCAAATAATTTAAATTATTTAAATTGGACTTTCCATTCAAAAGATATTACGAATTAAAAAATTCAAACAGTAAACAAAACCGCCGTGGCCGTTGTTTGCGATGCAGTCTGAAAAGCGCGCCGGGCATCGCGGCGGGCGGGGTGGAGGGGGCACTGAAATACAGGAGTGAGGCGTGCACGTCTAAAAAAATTGCAGCGGGCGAAGCCGCTGGCGGGTCGCTAGTTTTTCATAAGTAGGTTGTCTGCAGATTTTGTAATATGTAATTAAATTATGGGAAAGGCTTCGGGTCGCTAGTTTTTCATAAGTAGGTTGTCTGCAGATTTTGTAATATGTAATTAAATTATGGGAAAGGCTTAATAATAGCTTATTCTTTGTATTTCTATGTATGAACTTACTACATTGGCTTAGGTAGGTACTTAACTGAATGTAGGTAAACGGTACACCACGTGGTATAGTATAGTTAAATAGTCAGCCAACAAAAGCAGGATACTGACACGTCAAAGCTGGACAAACAGTTCTGATTGGCTGTTTAACAGAGCCACGTGGTTTGGGTGGTTTGAATTTAATCTAGTACTTAACCAATTAGAGCTCGGATGGGTACATAGTATTTTTTTTAGTCCTTTAGACGATTAAAGGGACTTTATAAGGGAAGGGCGGGACGTATTTCAGCCCTCCGCGGGCCAGAGCTGGCTCACAGACCGGCTCGTCGAGGAGAACAGTTTTTATCACGTTGGAAACAGAGTTTTGAGTCATTGTAATAAGGTTTATTTTTGCATGTGCATTTCTTTTGTAGTTAAGAATGCTTGAACGCGCTTCGCGTGAAATAATAAGTGGAGCCGACCGGCTGCTTGACGTGCTCTTCCGCGCTCGTTCCGCGCTCGCGCAGCCGACCGGCTCCGGTCGTTAAAAGAAAAGCGCGGACCGATGCTCTCCGAGCCGGTCTGCGTGAACCGACCCTATAGCAAAGATTTCTAAAGTGGGTTCCGTGGAAAAGTCCTTGGAAAACTACTAATAAGATAAAAATACTCACGTAGTCGAAAGTATTTGCAGTGGGGTTCAAAAAAATAAAGAGGTTTGGTGACAGTTCAGTTAGTTTAAAAGTATTCGAAAACCTTGGAGGGTATAACCAAAAAAAAACTAATTGAACTACTTGTTAAAGTATTAGTTATAGCTAACTGAATTTATAATTGTTTCATGAAAATTTCTACTTATTTGGTCTCGCTTCCTATATACATCGCTAATCGTAGTTTTCACCTGCCGACGCGACCAGTTCGTAATAGAGCTATTATATCGCTATTATATCGCCATTTATAAGAGAGAGCGCAGAGATGAGGAATGTCGAAGTTTCCTATAATCTACCAGTTTAACATAAAATGTTAGAGATGCGCTGTTCCTATATTGTACTTGGTTTAACTTACGATTTATGTTAACAATAAGAGCCACTCCGTCAAAGTACATAATATAGAAATCTAAACATTGAAGTGTTTCCTACGTTTTAAAAGTTTTTTTGGAGTATTTGCGGGAAACAAGGGGGGAGTGACTAAATAAAGTTATTAAATACAAGCGACTCGCCCTCGCTTCGCTTCGGTGTAAGTGACTCTTCTGTAACACCCGTTCATACCAGATTTTATTATACATAAAATCCTTCCGTGAAAAAATACTGACTAAAATTAATTAACTGGTGGTGAAAACCGCATCGAAATCCGTTGCGTGGTTTAGGAGGAGTTGCGGATATACACACAGTAGGTAGTAGGTATTATTATTATAGTTCCTAATCAACGCGAGCCCAATTCCCACTTGACCATTTTGTAGTATATTTTGTTGGTTTTCTTAGTTATACTAAATTTGACAATGCATCCATTGTCCGCCCTTTAATAAGATACAATTATTTTGAAAAATAACCTTTACGGTTCAAAAGATACAGCTCTTTAAAGTTAGGACAGACAGACATAAGCTGCGCCATGTGCACTGAAATGTCAACTGTCACCTGTCATTGTCGGGATGATGTAGTAGGACCTTCTTTGAGATTTAATTTAAATTATTAAATATTAACAAAATCATATACCTAATAGATTCAAAGTGCTGCCGTATAGATCGCCGTCAGCGCACAATGGATCCACGATAAAGATTGAATAGGAGCGCGTGCGCACGCCTGGTTTCCGGTATACTTGACCCGGTTTGCGGTTGCTATACCTACCCTATCATTTGATACGTACCCTGGCACGATATTGTGGACAACGACCTTAATATTAAACATGGCGATGTGACCGTCGGTGGTCTAAGTGGCTTTGGGTGGCGACTCGAGTCGTGATCCGAAGGACCGAGTTCAGGCCCCAGCGGTCGCCATGTACGACTGAGTTTTTTCTAACTTAAATACTGCGCGATAGCTCTCAAAACGACTTTCAGGTTTTAATACCTCTGCTTCTTCTAATCTAATCAAAGACCTCTTGTACATTGTGAGGAAGCCTGCACAATTGAGTGTGAAAAAAAGGAGCAAATTGCATAATAGGGTCGAAGTGTATCCGAAAGGGCTCATCTCCATGAAGAAAATATATAAGCACAGTGATGAAAAAGGGTGTCCAAAGGCCAACCTACATATCTCTCTTAAGAAGCTAGCAAGCAGGGCACTTGTATTTTAGTTTTTAGATTAAATTTCAAAAACGCAATTTATCATTTTATCATTATCATCGGAAGAAGAATGCTTGACGTAGTCTAACTACCTTTAAGATCAACGACAAGTTCTACGCCGCCGCTTCCATGATGCGAAACAGTTAAGGTATCCCGCTCCTGAATAATCCAAATACAGATATTCGCACAGTTGCGCAAACTGTGACCTTCGAAATTCAAAATTATTTAAACCCAATCACGTGTGTTCAAAGCAATCACGTTCCATTTTTTGAAATCTCGGATAAACAATCCGTGAGTCACGGACCGGGCCGTTATTGGCCGCACGTGTGTTCTATACATGGTTTAAATTTGTCGCGTGTGTGTATTTACATATAAACGGTTGGAACTTATGTTGGTTCCGCGTTGGAGACAAATCGGGGTGTTGAACGCTGTTGGGAATTTCGTACGATTCGGTGTGGTACAGGGAATTAATCTGAGCGTGTTAAATACCGCTCAAAATTGTATTGTGTTGTATTTTAACTCCAAAATTATTTTGAATTGTGGAGTGGTTTTGTATTGTTTTTGATTGAAAATTAAAAATTCCATAATTGAATTTAGTTTCTTGGGTAGACTTTTAAATTAGCCTGAAACTAACATCCTTTCTATACTTGGCTATATAGGCTTTGATGCGCTATTGAACTCCTCAAGCAACACCGGCACTATCCTCATCAAAACATACAACGCACACACCCACAGAAATCTCGCACGCATCAACCCCATTCTATGTTAACACCGCGGCTATGACCATAAACAAAATAAATTCCCTTGTAGCCGGTGTAAGCACTGGCAGTACACAGAGGTTGTGGACGCGATAAATCTTGTCTGTGGTCCCACAATGCATCAGGGCCGTGTGTGGCCCGCGAGCCATCTACGGCCATAGGAAAAAGTCTAAGCAGCGATTATTTTGATATTGCTAAGTTCGTATAAGGCCGTTAGATTTATTGGTTGTTTACCTGAGATTGCTACATTGTAACGAGTAAATAGTGAAAGAAAATTTAAGTCTAACGCTTCTCTTTCCACAAATGGCTTTTCTGCATTGATATCATATAGGTGAACTGTATTGTTGCAGACTGTTTCAAGAATGTTTTATAATAGTGGTGTTACATAATAATTTACAACTTCTTTTCATTTTTCTTCAAATTCATCTTCATCAATTTCTTCTTTTTCATCTTCTTCATCGTCACTGATTTATTACTTTAGTTTATTTAATTTTTTCAACTTTCGTATAGATTGAAAAAGATGTTTCGCTTCTGATTTAAAAAGATAGAATTATGTAACATTTTGCTTACTATAAAATTGAACTTATGAGATTAGTTTTGGATACGTTCTGCCATTTCCGTTAACATCTGTTACATGTAAGACGGACAGATATTTCAATTTTGTAGTTTATTCCATGGCTTTTCACACTTACCACCGCAGCGATCTTCGGTGGGATCGCATCTTATACATCACTAGCTATCGCTGATCTTCAAGAATTAGTATTACTACCCAACAATGGCGTTCGTTCTGTCGAGCTGAGTTTACTTGACCCCTGCACGCGGTAGGAACACGCGGCGATCCCGGGTCACCTTAGCCTAGCTAGAGCAAATTCGCAGAGAATAACACCGCAGCGCTTGCGCATGGTTCCGCGTTGCAACTGGGGCGCCGATAACAATCCCGAGATTACTGTAAGCGTAAGTTTATTAATTCACTGCGCATTATTGTCGATTTTGCAGTAAACACTATGAATCTATGGATTGTTGATGTGATTTTAGATACATGAACATGACCTTATTTTTCGGATTTATTATATAATACGAGAATATGATCTTATCTTATGTCTGCTACTTACTTTAAACTACCGAACAGTGTCTTGTAGTTATTTTGTATAACTACCTTACGACCTTTTTTAAGAAAAGGATTCAAGGCTTAATTCTCAATTTAAATAGCTTACCAAGGATACACAAGACTGTGTTAATTGTATTAACATAATCCTATTGCCTTACACTAAATTTCAATAAATTATACAACATTTCGATTGGCTTTTACGACCAAAGCAGTATAACTGATCCTTCACACAAGTATCCTTTACAGTTCTGTTTTAGTTGTAGTTTTTCTATCTTATCTCTGATTATTCGGAAATCTCACGAATATCAGTATTTTCAATTAACTTTACCGTGTTTGATATGATCTTAATATTATATTTTATAGTTTTGGCGTCGTCGATTGGTGAAGCCTTGGCATTCTTTCGAGGCTTATATTATTAGGGATCATAAGTTATTATGGTGAATGATGGTATGATAATGGTTTTAAATGAACACTAGTTTAGATTAGGAACATCACGTTCAGAACTGATGACACCTGGCGTGTTCAAATTGCTTGGAATTTCTAGTTGAGGGCAGTGAATCAATAAATACAACACCATAGTTAATTTCAGACGTATCAAAAATGTCTTTCTTTTGTCAAAGATATCCTTATGATGGGAGCGTTTTGTTTCGTCAAAATGTTTTGCCTAACTGATTCATTTCTCAAATATATTTTACCAAACTGTTATATATTTCAGGACCATCGTGTAGAACCATATGGGTTAGGATAGTTAAAGAAATCTTGAAATATTTACAGTTTCGGAAATAAAGCAGTTTGGTTAAATGATATGTTTGGGAAATTAATCAGTTTGGCAAAAACTTTTTGGCGAAACGAAGGTAACCCCTAATAATAACATAGAGATCATAGATGTTTCACGAACCAACCCAAACCTCTTTAACATGCATCAGTATATAACTTGACGATCTTAAAATTCATTGTTAACCAATAGGCATTTTAGCCTACAAACAATTGGAATCAGCTTCTTAGATAAATCCTTCTGTAACCCAATCCCTTGCGACACAGCTGATATTTAGAATATCGCCCTGTTCATACAGAATAGCGTATCTCTTAAAGGCTTTTAGGTATAAGCGTCTTTATTTTTATGAGTGGAGAATGGAAATTGCTTTAGTCTACTTCGTTGCCGACACGTAGTTTTGTTGAGATCTGCAGAATACGACAGCTTTGGCAATCCTTTGTTGAGACGTCTTGCGTTGGATCATGACATTTTATCTGAGGAAATTTAATAGCTTACGGAAATATTTTGATTTTTTTATGTTAGGTATATGTTTATTATTGAATGACTTTTAATGACTTTGTGGTACTTTCCGGTGTACAGTTATTCTTTCCAGGAAATAATAAATACCTAGTATTTTTGCGTGACGTACCCCTTGGGATGCGACTGCGGGACATGGAGTTAACAGATTTCTTTCCTTATTGTGCGGTTGGTTAATTGTAGAGGTAAATTGATTAAATATGTAATTTATTGCTAATAATAAATGTTTTCTGTTCTAAAGCCCTGGAGGAAATTTACTACATATTTTTACCTCATTGTTGTTATTTGTGTCGATTAAAATATTTCATTTATTAAACGACATAAATTAAAACTTTATTGCATTTATTGACCCACTTAAATCTATAATATCACATCAGTTCACGACAGTTGGTACATGGTACCCTGCTAGAGCATGAAGTACTTACACTAAGTTATGGTAACATTGCTTATGTATGATATGTTTAATTGTATACTATCTTAAATATTTGATTGAATTGTGGATTAAGAATAGAAAATAAATTATGTTTTGTATAATGAACTACGCCTTGAAATTGAAAACTATCAAAATAGACTAATAAACCTATCCTTATTAACTAAGGCAACATTTCTCAAGTTTCTTGAAAGTAACGCACCGCTACTGCGCGCGCGACTCCCACCGCCGCGGAAGCAGTGCGTGCAGCATTCAGTGCTAAACTACTAGCATTGTCAGCGCCCAAGACACCCCTGGCGTGTCCAAATTGCGTATAATCGCTAGTATGTGGCAGTAAACGTATTAACGATAACCTTTTGTTCCAGGTAAGCCATTGTGCCACAACCGATCCTTTCTAATTTGCAGTAAAAGTCAACCGGGTGAGTGATTTCTTGTATATTTTCCGCAGTAAAGTCACTGCAGTGCAGTCAGTGTGCACTAGGTGCGTTTTACCTTTGAAGGAGTATATGTAGTTTGTGTGATGGTGGGTAAAATTAGATTATGAAACTATAGTCGCTGGTTCTTATGCCAGTAAAGCTAGAATAAGCTTTAGTTGCCAATTGTACTCTTTTTTTACAAAGTCATTTCTTGCTTATGAAGACCAAATTAATGAATCCCAACGAGGTGGGTCTCTTACATACCTACTCCATCATCAGATCAACTCTTAGATAGCATAATATTGCATAACGTTTGTGGTTAAAATTCCAGCCCATTTCATTAACTGGGACTGGGGACGGGGACTTGTTAAAATTTACTTGCCAGATCTGAAGCGGACAACTTACAAACAATTTATATGTTATTTATTTATACGACAAGAGCAAGTTACAAAAAGCTTGTAAAAATTACATGTCTTAAAAAATATTCAATTTTCGCTTTTATAGATAGTGTTAAAAGATCTCATGTTAACAATAATATAATTGTGTGACTCATGGGAGTTCTTGATAGTTAACTTTTATCTTTAACAACTTAAACTAAGAATATTACTCTACAGATAACACAATGAATAACAGGAATCTAACATTTATAGTATAAAATCCGATTTTACGCTTCCCTGCGATTTAATTAATCGCCTGTGACATTTATCAACGCTTTACATAATCCTGCGCGAGCGCACGGCCCGCGGCTGCGCTCTGGTTTCACTAGTTCCTACAACTATGTTTGATACTTGAAAGGGCACATCACCGACTGGAAATGTCATAGTGAATTTGAGCCTCTGTCACAGTAATACGGTTGCACATGCAATGAAACGTTTGTAGTAGTTACGCCTTGTTTCCTAACCAGAATTCAACCTGATAATCCTCGTCAAAAGCAACCTTCTGGCTGGCAGCTACTCCCTTATTCTCATGAAAACATTGACATTTCTGTTCTTCCTGGACTTTAATGTATGAGTATAAGGTTTCTTTTTTAATGGAATCATACGTATGTCCGAGCCAATTGGCCGGCCATTAGTCTATCTATGGCATGTAAATACGCTGCATATTAATGCGGCCCTTGAATGCGAAAGCGACAGGAAAATTACCGATGTAAATAGGGTTTTGAGGAAAAACTCAATATGGATAACGAGCTGGTGTTCCCTGACCGGATCGGAAGGGTTCTGTATGTAGGGAAACCTTAACGTCGGTTTTCTTATTAATTTTACAGTCGCAGACTACTTTTAAAATTCAAAAACCCTCACGGACCTGGTAAGAAATCTGACCGTAAAAGGACCAAATTGATATAATCGCAAATTTTACGTGGAATACTTTATCGGATCGTTCATTATTGAGTTCAACACTGTAAAGTTGCAGTGTCGGTATAGGATCATGCTGGACAATAGACCATTCCACATGGACCTAAGTTGTTGTACGTTCGCTCATGTCATTCGATACATTTTGGCTAATGCATTCGCTTTTTCTATTCTATGTACGTTGCAACTTGGTTAGGCCCCGTGATCAGCACTGGCGCGTACATTTGAATGAGCTGCCCAAAATGGCAGACCAATCAAGGCTTATCACTCATACCCCGGCTTCTTCTTCTAACGTAGATTTTACGAAGATTTTCCTAAAAAAAAGCTTCGTGATCAGATATTCCACGCCAAATGCCATTCTTCACCTGTTATGTAGAACTGCTTGCATACCTTTATAAAACGGCCCGCAACTGTCTTACAAAAGCGCACGCGTTGGATGCGCGTTGGTACGGTATCGCTGCGTGTGCGCACGTTATGCAATGGCGTCCTTGCGCGAAGGACGCCCGGGGCCGGCGAACCCGCTGTCCGGGTCTACGCTCGAACAGACCCTCGGATATCCCTACTAGGTTTTATGTTCATGAAGCCCTCTTCACTCGCAAAATGGAGCAACGAATAACATGTAAGAAATATTGCTCAAACATGTTATTCCAACAAAAAATAGACAGTTTTTTAAACTTATCAATAAATGGAATCTTCTTTGGTAGGTATGATCTTAATAACATATCGCTATTATATATTTAGCGTCATGGTAGCTTTTATTTACTTGACCGAAAAGGCGACCGTATCGTAAACAATGTGACATCAATGCGGTTCATGACAAACTAGAACAGCATATCCTTTGGCATCCTCTTCCAAATTAAAAGAATATAATTAACGACAGCCGTTATGCGATTGATGCATAAAAGGTTCCTTGAAGTCCAGTATGCTCGTCTTGCTATTCACGTATCAATCATTTAGTGATAGCTTTGTTCACCTTGTTATTTTTTTGGGTGCTCCCTTTAGTGAAGTGCTGAAGATAAATAATATTGATCGTAGTAACTGGAACGGCCCTTGGTTTTTGTCCCCGCCCACCGAACCTGTCCCGCCAGCTATGCGCGCTGATAAACCAGCCGTATTGCCGTGCTATTGCGCGTTCTATGTTTTTACCTACAGCTAAGGCGCCTTGTAGAACAGCGAACGCTCAAGCTAAGGGTGCATTGCCACTCGAGCTGAGAAAATAAGACGTACTAATTCCGAATATCAGTATTCCTCCGCTGGTTCTCTTGAGCTACCATTAACACTCGAAAAGCAATACGAAAAACGCATATGACAATAACACATGCACACACTTTTCTTTCATTAAACTTGTGCTATCCAGAGTTGACGCGTAACCCGGTAGTAGTTTAGTATGTCCCATTAGGACACTCTCTTTACTCGGAGCACAAAGTGATAAATTGAATTATTATGAAAACACAGATTGTAGATTGTGCGGCGAAGAGGTGGAGACAATGAAACACTGTGAATGTGACCCTCGCCGGAGTAAGAATGAAAACCCTTGGCTGTG
Source organism: Acleris holmiana (assembly GCA_949316455.1). Taxonomy (NCBI): domain Eukaryota; kingdom Metazoa; phylum Arthropoda; class Insecta; order Lepidoptera; family Tortricidae; genus Acleris; species Acleris holmiana. Next base: position 19,384,700 of record OX438766.1, read on the forward strand.
GCTACCCAGAAATAACCAAAGGATTTCAAGGCACTGTCATTGCACTGCGTTGTAGAAGGAGTTGAGGCTGCATTGGATTAAGCGCTTATAAAAAAAGGGGTAATTACACAAAAGATCCCACAGGGACGAAGTGTATCCGTAAGGACCCCACTAACAATATAAGATAAGATACATTTTAAACATGTAAGGACAGTTCGTTGTTTGGGAGGAATAATGCTCATTAACCCTTGTTAAAAGGTCTCTTCTCCGGGCTTGAGTTTTGGTACCTGAGAATGCATCTCTGTCAACTAAAATCTAGTTGAACAGGGCATCAAAAATTGGTTATGGTTTCTCTGCGGTGTGCTCTGAGTATTGTATTTCAATGCCATAGCATTGTTCCCATGGCAACATTAAATAATGATCCTCTATAGAGCCCTTACAACTCCTTCCCTAGCGTTTAGGCATTGTAAAGTTTTACTTATTGTTTTTGTTTATTGCAACATTGCTTAGGAATAGGAAGGGATTGGAGTTTCGCCCGAGGGAGAGTATAAAAGCTTCAACATTGTTTGATGCATCGTTTATTACGCCGATATAAGAACCGTAGTCCGTTTTACTCAGACGAATATCCTCTTTAATAGCGTAATCCGGTTGCTTATTTTGGTATTAATATGTGAACTGTCTTTTGGCATTGAAAAGGCATTACAGGCCACCTGAGTCTTGTTCTCCCTTTTTCATTAATCTTTGTTTCCAAAATCATAGTGGTTCTTCACGTACGACCATACTCTCAATTGAATAAGAGCTATCGTGACGTTAAAAATATGATAGCGGCTTGATTTTGTGTAGGAGATGCGTTATTGCTCAGGGGATTACCATGACATGCCTGAGCAAATCAGTTTAGGATGTGGGTAAGGGACAGAGCTATTGCAGTTATACGGCTCTGTCAGGTCAGCTAGTTCACTTCCTCTAGCACAAAAAAAACTAAATAGTTTAAGACAAAATTGAATAGTGGCCCTTGTAGGAAGTGGGCTCTGTAGTACTTGGACATGCGCATTCGTGATTTAAAATTGTTGAAGTATACATTTCACTTTCGTTTCGCTTTCACAACTTGAAAATGAAAATGAAGTGTAGCGATTGCAAGTCAGCATACCGATTTCTATAATTCTATTGTCACTGGGGCGTTAATGTGTATTATTGGTAAGCCCTCGCGGCGTTTAGGAAACCTGCTCTTGCGCATCCCATAAATAAGAGACGTTCGAGCGCGCATACCGCTCTTTGTTTAGACTATGCCATACACACCGCGGACCGTGAGATTATTGTGCTTGAATGAGAAATACCAACTAAAAACATGGACTGGAGTTGGACATCCAAACTTTTAAATAATGGTACGGTTGGTAGCTGCTTTAGTGCTTTGTCACTTTAAAATCTTGTTTGTACTGCAGCACTAATTTTTCAAAGGTGTTAAAGCGAAAAGGTACCAAAGTAAGAAGCTACTTATAAGGCCAACTGTACATATTGGATTGGATTGGACTAACCAAAATAGAATTGAACAGAAATAGAATAGAAAAAAAACAACGCTTACACAAATGCATTTAAAACATATGATAACTAAAATAACACATTAAAAATGACTGAAAAAAATGAAAAAAAATATGAATGAGTTGAAAATGAATAATTGACAGCATAAATCAGACGCCTAAAGTTTACTTCAGATGTACACAATTTTAATTCATTACTCATAGTGATTAAAAAGATGCGTAAAATTTGCTTGCGTGTGAACTTAATTTTTTATCAATTAAAGAAGCTGAATGACACTATAAATCTATATCATTCTTGGTCAAAAAAGGAAGGAAAAGTTTCTCGCTTCTTCTAACAAGGTGAGATACACTGTAGGTACATACAATAAATGTTCCTCCCAAAATATCTTGCTTATACTTTCACAGCGATGCAGTTGAAAACTTGTCCGAATCCCTGCTTTCATCAGAACATAACGCCTTGGGGTACAAAAACTTAAATATCCAAAGAAACGGAATGAGTGAAAGACCCGATAATTATCTTCTTGCCAAACTGCATCACTTTTTGTGAGTGCATTGAGCGAATTTTAAACAAGTTTTCTCCGAACTGCTTTTTGACGCCCATAAGTAATGACTTTCTTGTCGAGTTAATTTGCAAATCTCTTTTAGGATGAGATCATGCGAGATGGGAAAGAAGATTTCAAATGTAATAATTTTATGGATAATGCGAGTATATTAACATTACTATGTTAGTATGCATTTGTTGAGTTAGGTTAGGTTAGGTTAATTATGTATTGTAGAACGGTAGAACGTCTGTTGTATATATAAAATGTTCTTCTGTTACTCTTTTTAACACTAAAGTAAAACCAAGTTACATAATTATTGCACGTTTGTCTTCTATTAGGTATACCTGCTACTCTGGAGGATATATCTGCCATATCGGAACCTACTCGTATCTTAGATGTTATTTTGTATTCGACCTTCTCTGCAGCTCTAGGATCATTAATAATTATAATAATAACAATGATACCACCAGGAAAACCACTAACAAGGATTGATTGGAACAACAGCAGAAGCGGGTCAATGCCGAACCCAACGTTCTGAGAAACTCAATAACTAATGAAGATCAGGTCAAGTATCAGAACGCCCTGTGGTTCCAAATTGATTGTACTGGCTATTATTTTGTCCCTTCGGATTTGGTTACGTACTGCTTATTAAATTTCTCCTTGAAAGATATAAAGAAAATAGCAATGTTTGGGGTACACGGCGATAATTAATTTAGGCTAACGTGTCTTGCTATAAAAGCTCTTACATTATATGCAATGACTCAGACGTCAGAAAGCGAAGCATCCTAAAAGTTTTTTTAATGCTGAAAATGTTCTTCAATAGACGGTAATGAGTCACTGGGTAAGCCGTCAGTCTGTCTACCGAATCATTGGCAAATGTAAGCAATAGTAATCTTACGCATTGGCTAGGATCCAACTTGTCAGGTTCCGTCAAAATGTACAACACTTATTTACCCTAAAAACATTTGTACAACACACGCATGACCACCTTGACAATCATTAATCCATCTTGCAAAAACACTCAATACAAACATCGACCAGGAACTTACGCCACTCATTGAGCAATATTATTTCACAAAACGGGACTAAGTGGGCATCTGTAAATAAAGAGATGCATTAAGCGTGTCGTATTATGTCATGTGCATTATCGTTGACGGATGGGAGTGCGCGCGAGTTTGGCACGGTGTCGGTGTTGTGCGGATTTGTGGAATGAGATACGTTTGTAACGATGTTGAGTAATAGTCACGACCGCGGCGCACGCTTTGTCAGCGGATTCTTTTCGACGGCGACGCGACGTGTTATTTCAGGAAATATGACATGGGACAACATATGGTTTTTTTAAAGAATCGTTTCAGAAGTCTTTTTAGTATTGTCCAGAAAATATCTGTGAAAGACTGCTTTACGTTGTCTTTCGAAACGGACATGTCTTTGTTATTTGTTTGTGTTTAACAATCTATATTGAACAATAGGGCCTCGTGATTCTCTTCCTTACTTATAAGGATTGCGTATTTAAATCTGAGATCATCCTAACAACTTCTTGTCACCAATTATTAACACAATTTAAACCAACAACGTCTCTATCTATCAACCATACTTCTTTCTTTCTTTCTGCCTTTCTGGCAAATTCTAGCTTATCATTCATCAATTTATGTTTGTAATAATTATTTAGTGTAGTCTTTATTTGTTTTTGAAATAGTTTTGTATTTGATACTTTCTTTATCTTCTGTTTCTCCTCAGTACTTTAATATTCTTTTGTTTCTTTTTCAACATCTTTATATTCCTTCGTTCCTCGAGCCGTTTCCCGTGCGCGTACGTCCTTCGCGGCTGGCCTTCGTGCGCGCTATAAATAGCCGCCCTTGGGACTCTGAACAGGATTTATCGGCCGAGCTACGTTAAAGACTTTATGTTTGCTGTAACTTTTACAGATTTTTTCTGGGATATCACCTAGATGTATGAGGTATGAGGTTAGTTTAGGGGTGTTTTACTGACAATATTAGTAGGTCGCGACTAATGATGATGTAAGTGATTAGATTTATGCCCGGTGGCTTATAAACGTTCAATTTTAATTGCTTGCTGGCACTTTATATGTTGGCAAATTCAAATAAATAAGTATCAAGCGACAATCTCACACAAGTTGATTTAGTTAAATTAAGCTCTAGGGCCTCTAGGCTTATAGTACAAGCCTAGAAACAAGGGTACCTACAAGACAACGATAGACATACTTAAGAAGACACTATCATCTTTCATTCTCTAATTGCCTTTTGGTATTTAATACTTTGTTACTTATCATTCCAGCTCAGTGTTTACGCCTCTTGTTTATTTCAGAAGTATTAGGGTGGTAAAAGTGGGCTTTAGAACTCACTTAGAATTAGATGGATTGTGTGTTTGTTCGCCTTCTCTTCCTAAAAAATATATCTCTATACCCATTTAAAAATAAAAAACCCGCTTCCATTACGGAACGAAACGCGCCGCACGAGACTTCGTGCCGTTCCGTCGCGACTGCGATACGTCATATTTATAACTGCAGCAACGAAACGCATTAGCGTTACTCACACATCTCTGTTAAAGGTCGGACTTTTAACATAATAATAGACTTGCAGCGAAAAACGTTCCTTACATATTATGTTACCTAAATAGGTTTGGTTAGGATTGAGTTTTGTTTGGGTTTTTTGCTGAAGTCGGTACTCGATATCGAAGCACGTGGCCCATTAGTGTATAAAGAGTCGAGATAGGGCCGCTGACATTAATAACGCGTAGATGCGCCTGCGCATCATATAGAAATCAAACGTATTTAGTAATTTAAAGCATAAACCTTATGTTATGAAGTATATTCAGTGCCCGAAGTAGATTTGTGACTCACTTTGATAAGTCATGGGAGGAATCGTTTAATATCATGATACTTTTACACTGCGAAGAAAATAGAGTTATTATATCATGTTATGTAAACTTATTAAATTGTATTTTAATGCTGTAGAAAACCAAATCAAGTTACTATTTATTTAAACTCCATTACAAAGCGCATTAACTATAATTTATACGCAATTACTGTCAATTCAGTGACTCGTGTGTTCAAAATTACAGTCTCTGGTCATGTTAGCACGTGGCACTTGCAATATGTTCTTTAAAGTAAAAAGGGCGTATTTGGTATTGAAATCTTGTAAGTTTAGACCTTATTTATACGAGAAGAGGGTTACTTATGCTTTAGCTAATAAATTGCAGTTATGTTATTTTTGTTCGAAGGTAGAATAGTAAAGGGGGTTAGGGTAATGTAAACTGTAGCTGTTGGAGAGTAAACAGAGAGGTATTAAAGCGTGTGCCAATGTGCACGTGTCTTTAGCAGAGGGGGAGAGCAATGGCCGCTACGTTGGCGCCCAGCGTGGGGCCTAATTTAACTGATTAAAATAGCTAAATCACTTTTGCCCCTGTCTGTAACTATAAATATGCGTGAAAGGGTAAAAATGAAAAATCGATAGATCTTACACAAATACAACGAGATCTAGGCTTACTTATCTGCACTAGATTACAATAAACATACATATATAGAGAAATTATTACTTAGATACATGGGAACCATGTAATATTTGAGGATCGAATCGGGTCCACTAGCTTCATAGACGGGTCAACAACCAACGATGCTAACGCTTATAATCTTATTATCACGGGACATAGTCTCCTCTGCAGAAGAAATTCCGTAAATTTGATCATCATCATCATCAGCCCACTTCCGTCCACTTCTGGACATAGGCCTCTCCCATGGCATGCCACGGAGCCTGGTCTTGAGTATATTGTTTCCAACTGCTCCCAGTCACTTTTCATATGTCCTCGCTCCACTTAACTGGAGGGTGTCCTTAACGTGTGCCAATCCGTGGTTTCCACTCTAGAACGTCTACCCCCAACTATTGGTTCTGCGACAGATGTGACAGGCCCACTGCAACTTCAGTTTACTAATCCTATAGTATTTTAAAGTACATTTATCCATTTAAATTCCTTGATTCAAGCATCATTGTTCCTTAGTAATGTAACCTTGGCGCCAGCCAAATCGCGGGCTGTTGGCGCTTCAGATTTAACCCTTGTTTAACAGATAAATATACTTAACGCGTGTATTTCCATCGCAAATATCGAGAAGTGCACATTTCTAAAAGGGTGTAAGCATATTAAATTTGTTGCTACATACGACGTTTTTGTTAATATGATTACTCAGTAACGGTTGATCGTTGCTATCGAATTTTATAACGGTCTTTGTTATAATGGACTCGTAAATAAGAAAACACAATATTGGCAACGTAATAAAAGTGTCGAACGTCCACTTAACCGGCGCCCACGCATCCTAGAATGGCTCAATAGGAGTTGGAGTAGCGGCTGATTTTAAAATTATTGCACTTGAATATTTAAGAATGTGTGATTTGTTTTGATAAAACATTGTTATGGTGGACATTTACTTGTTCCAGAACTTGTTCTTGTTTCAGAAAATATAAATTTGAAAAAATCGAGTGCATATCATTAAGTTACTGATATATCAACACAGACGAGATATAAAAAATAACATCGAAAACAAGTTGTTCACGAAAGTAATCGCGAGCAAACTTTAATCGAACATAGAAACAAAGTCAAAGATTGACATAAAAAGTAAAGATTAAATGATCGAACTCATCGAACGTGATGGTTTTATGAATATTTTACGTTTCTACAATCGTACGCTAAGTGTCATTAATGGCTCAATTAGATTACTCTTACTTAACCGATGTTTACAACACGCATGCCCTTTATTCTTCCTATAATTTATCATGTTTACAATTATCTCTCGACGAGCGTTGACATGGAGCATAAATAAGACAATTACTAGTCTATGCCGGCTCATTCTTTATGACTCCGTCATTTATACACAAGATAATACTAATTCTAAGTGATTGGCGTTTTATTTCGCGTGGGTGTGACGTTTTACATTCTGCTACTGTTGGAACAATGACTGCACGTTATTACGCTAATAGACCATAGCTTACGGATCATTAGGTACTTCAAAACGAGTCATCAACCGGCAAAAACAAGATGATTACGCTGGCATTTTTCATTAGTATTGCCAGCTTAAGCCTTTTATTGATGATCGTTTACTTATTTAAACTGGCAACACGCGTCAGATTCCTAACTGTCTTGCCAGTTTACGACTACCGCGACACAATTTGTGAATAAAAACTAACAATAAAAATTCAATTTGACCATTCCGAGTCGTTTTTATGTTAAACGCGTTGCGTAAATATCTCGTTAATGCAGGCGCCGCGTCTGATGCAATTAATGCATAGCGCTGCAGGCGTATGCTAATAAAAGTTTTATAATCGCGAACTTACTCGTACTACATGAGAAACTGCCTTTTGGGTCTAGCGTTCTTTATTTGTTTCTCACCAAACTGGTTAGAAAGACTCGGAAGTACAAATTACGTAGGAAGTTGTGTTGGCTTACAGTTTTAAATACATTTATAGGCTTTAACGAATCATACCGTGTTAAAAGAGCTTAAACTTATATTTCTAAATATATTGTTATTATTTATATTGTTTGTTTATATTGTTATTTCTTGTAAAGTCTTTTTAGATTTGTTGGCATTTCTGTAGCTCTGCCTACCCCACTCTCGGAATAAAGGCGTGATGTTATATTATGAATAGATAATGGCGCTGTTTGGAGTAAAATTTTAACTACATATAAAAAGATGAAAGTCCAAGATTCAGGAAAAGTGTTCGAACTAATCACACAAATATCTGCCCTTACCGGGATTTGAACTGAGGATAGCTGGCTTCGGAGGCAGGGTCACTCCCAACTAGGCCAACGTGTCGTATAAATCATGGAATATAAAAATTAAAATATCATGCGCAACATGATCCAAAGTTATTTAAAAATCTGCTGTTTTTTTGCCCAGTTATACGCATCAAAAAGTGACAAAGGCTTTAAATTTAAAGGACACGTGTGCAAAAAATAATAAACTAAGCTAGAGCTACAGGGTGATCAATAGACTCGACGTCACGTAAATGACAGCGTTCATTCTTATGGCACTTTTCATTTGATCGATAATCTGTGGCAGTCTCAGGGCCTTGACCCGGGGTCTATAATGCAACCGCTCGTGATCCCCGCCGTTAGGTTGGGGTCAACAAAATCCGCGATCTCCATGACTTGTCACGCAGAAAGATCGCGCAATCGCCGTGTCTTGGTTGCCAACCATTGTTTAAAGTTTATCACCGTAAAACACCTTTAAACTAGAGATGGATTTGTTGTTATAGGAAACTGTCCTCGTGTCCTGAAGTCGCCTCTCGTATCTTAAAAGGCGTCTTTATGTGACTGGTTCCAAAAATGCCTTTTTTCTCCGCGATTTCGTGATTAAAAGCTATTAGTAGTCAGATTTTTATTTTATTGTTTTACTACTTAACAGAGTACTTTTTGGGATGGAGATTACTCAAGTTTTTTCTGCGTAGGATAACCGATTCTGATAATTTATGGACACAAATGAATTGAGAAGATATCCAGGAAGACATTAATTAAGTTCGCACATATATTACCTGGGTTGATTAATAGTAATAAAGTGCCAATGACTTGTCAGTTTGTGCGTGTTAATGTTTCGCTTGTTAATGAATCCTCATTTCTGTATAATGATGCGATATGAATGCTACCGTCTCTGAAATAGTGGAGAGATAAGTGTGAGGTGATTCATATGCATTTTTTCTGTATTTACACTGGTTTTATTAAGTGTGAGTCGACGTCTTAATGGTCTCCATATGGTTTTATTTCATTTCCAGTCAGAATGTTATGGCATATTTGTGGCATTAAATCATCGCTTTATTTATTTTTGTTGTTTAAACAGAAATCATTTTATGCATTAAAGGACATGCTTTCATAGTCACTTCTAAATAGAATTCCATAGGATATTGGATTTCAAACAAATTCTACACAATATACGTTATGTTCCATTACAAAGAAATATCGTAAATCTTTTTACCATAATCCTTGGCAACACGAAACAAACACTAAAACTGTCTAGACTGCGTTTTCTAAAATACTCTGTCTGGGACGTAATGGATCGTCCTACAGGGTGCGACGTACGGTTTGTACACGCGATTCTGTCGCTTTTTAGCTTTAATAGGAGGGGGTAAAGGGGTTTCTAATGCACCCCTGTTTGCGGTCGGGGTGCACTCTCATTTTGAGATGATACCTTTTTGTGTGCATAGACAACCGATGAGTAATACGCACAGCGTAGAGACAAAAGACAAACGCAGCTTACGCAGCAACCTAGACAAGAGATTGGTTTTAGTTTCGCCTTTCATTAGGGTATGATTTCTAATCTCCCTTGATTTTGTTCGAAAAAATTGACTTCATCTGATTTTATGTACGTTAGTATTAAGAGGATATGGTAGACGATCGATTTTTGTTTTTAATATTTACTGTTTACGTAAAACTGTCTATTGGCAGTTTTAATACTAGTCTTTAGAATAGACACGTCAAATCTTATGGAAATAATTGTATGCAAAACAGAATCATAACTTTATTGTAGTATGATTAAACCAATTTTAGCTTATAAACGTTAGCTAATGCATGCATTATTTGATAAGTTATCGATCTACACACCGTCACTATACTTTATCAGTGCACATGGCATTGATCCAGCATAGTTCTTTCATTCGACGCAGCTGCGCCGGCGCAGAACGGTCAACAACCTCGGCATTATCACTAATTGAATGGACATTTTGTTGTAAAATGTGGACGTCAGGATCTAGCCACATAGGTAAAGCTACGCGGCAAATATAGTTAAATGATAATTTCTTCTACAGGACGTTTGAGTTTCAATGTAAGTATATTCTTTTAAAGAGGACATATTTGGTGTACAGTGTGTGACATCCGTAAGAACATAAATTGTAAGTAACGATTGCTTTAGATGCAGAGAACGGTTTTATCGAAAAAATAAAACAATTACCTTTTCTAATGGAGAGTTTTTTAGTGGTGGTAGGACCCTGTGCAGGGTCCGTCCGGATCGCTACCACCATCTTATCCATTAACCATCCGCCAAGCAACAGTGTTCGCATTGTTGTGTTCCGGTGTGGGGATAAGACAACCGGTGAAATTACTAGCATAGAGGCATTCCATCTTAGTCCTCAGGGTTGGCAGCGCATTTGAGGTCTTAGGATTATAATCTTGAGAATTCAAATGTCTATGGGTCTCAGATTTCACTTACCATCAGGTGGCCTGAGTGCTCGTGTCGTGTGCCTTCTCCTTAACATAAAAAAAAAAAAAAAAAGTCGATGCTCAGATTATCAATACATTTTAAATATAATTCAGTTTCTTTTACATAAGTTTTATTTGTAACACAGTGAAATCGGTCCATCTCTTTGAGAGCTACAAATCCAAAGACAGGCAGGCATGCAACTAATAGCACTCCTTTTTTGGTCCAGGTTTAATAACTTAAGCAACTTATACTGCAACTGTTACTTAGTGAGAAATAAATTATTCTTATTCTTATATAAGCTCTCGTCAACCTCCCCCTCCACAAACATACGAGTCGATCAACAACGTAGACTTTTTCTCTATTTCATATCTATTTTCGATAGCACGAGTTGAGCAAGTCTAGACCATGTTTGTACAATCGAGCTAATAATAGAAAACAGCTCTGTGTAACATTAAGATATAAATATAAACCGTAGGTGAATGAAAAAACGTTAATTATAAACCCTGCGCGGGCGCAGTCAAAGTATCGTGCGCAAATTAAGAGGTGCAATTACTGAAACGCGCGGCAATCTCGGTCTAACTTGAGAATGACTTAAGGCCAACCTAAGACTATATTGTTATGAATGGGAGGGTGAGAGTTTTTGGCCTTTTAAATTAAAAAACAAGAGAAGATGATCCTTTTTTTTTCCTTACTTTTAGATAGTTATTATTATTATTGTTGTTCCACGCATGGTTTTGATTGTTGGGACTACAGTCATTCAAATGTTATAAGCTTTTTATAAACTAATGCTGCTTTGTAATGTTTGTATGTATGTATGTATGTTCGGGTCAAATTTTGCAAGGAAGACGTAACCTCGACGACAATACAATAATATGGCATCATCGAGCTGGTATGACGATGGAGTCGGAAGGTGGTGACAGGATCTCCGCTATACTTAAAGTAGACCCACCGAGTTTGCACTCATTAGGTTGGTGTTGATAAGGAGTAAATGACTTCGCATAAAGTACAGTCGGCCATAAAAGCTTGCGCCAAAAATGAAATTTGAAACAGGGACTTTTCTCTCATGCCACCATCTTATCCATTAACCACCCGCCAAGCAACAGTGTTCGCATTGTTGTGTTCCGGTGTGGGGATAAGACAACCGGTGAAATTACTAGCATAGAGGCATTCCATCTTAGTCCTCAGGGTTGGCAACGCATTTGAGGTCTTGGGATTATAGTCTTGAGAATTCAGATGTCTATGGGTCTCAGATTCCACTTACCATCAGGTGGCCTAAGTGCTCGGGTGCCTTCTCCTCCTTAACATAAAAAAAAAAATGCGGCGTTAAATTGAAAACTTCTAGTTTGTAACGCCCTGAACGTTGGCATTATGACGCTAAACATTGTAATGCGTAAAAATAAATTGTTTTAATTTTTTTAATGAATTGGTGTTTGGTCGAAATAACGGCTCTTAAAACACACTTTCCCGAAAAGTGCACTTCCTGCAAAGGTGCACTTTCCGCAAAATGTACACTCCCAAAATGTACACTTTTTCAAAACGCACGCTTTCCCGAAATATGCACTTTTTCATTCAGTCCACTTTTCCAAAACGCACGCTTTCCCGAAAAGTGCACTTTTTCAAATAGTGCACTTTACCAAAACGCACGCTTTCCCGAAATGTACACTGTCCCATTTTCTCATTTATATAGTAAGAAGTATCCAAAGTAGAAAATATTTTAACGGAACGTTTATGGTTTCGGTCTTTCTGTCCGTTCGTCCGTCCTTTTGTCCGTCCGTCTGTTTGCATTTGCAGTATTTCATAGAAACCCTTAGTAATATAAAACAGGGACACCTCTACCCCTAAAGTGTACTTTCTGGGAAAATATACCTTCTGCGAAAGTGCACATTCTGGGAAACTGCAGCTAATCACAAAGTGAACATATCGGGATGCGCACTTTTAGAGAAAGTGTACTTTCCGAGAAAATGACCCTTGTAAAGAAGTGCACCTTTAGAGAAAGTGCATATTTCGGGAGAGTGTGTTTTACGAGCCTAACCCGAAATAACAGCAACGTAATTCAATAAATAATTGAGTATTGAGTAATGTTTTCGGTTTTTCTACTATTATAATGCTCATAGGAAAGTCGTGTTTGTTAAAAGAAAAAGTAGTTATAATCTGTTTCTTTATACAAAGTTAAGGCTTTTATATGTCGCGTAGGACATTAAAAGAGATTGATACACAACAACAGACTGTTAAGCCGCCTTAAGCATTTATTATCCCCCATTCAGGGTGTCTTATTAAATAGAGGTTTTTCAAACGGGAATGTTTTGAATGAGCAGGTCGGACAATTAGCTCGCTCTCGCTTTAATTGCGTCGGATTTATTCGCGTTTTTCATATAATTTACTCGTTATTATCTGAATGGGCTTAATGTTAACTTGTGCTAAGTATGCCCATTGAAATCTTTGTGGTGTTGCCGGTTTATGGGGATAGAGTTCGCAATGGAGCGACGAATTAAGAATTATAGTGTTCTGTGGGGTTAATTTGTTAGTTTTTTATGTAAGATACGTTCAGATCTCAAATTAGCTTTGCGTAAATGACTTACTATAAATAGTATGTTTAACTGTTTTTTTTTGGCTGTTAAAACCTTGAACACAATGTTTTTTCGTTTATAAAGCGCGACGGAACACCATACCTGTGCCATATATGTATTAAAAAAATACTTTTAATTGTTGCAACTTTGCGACGATCATATACCTACGTATGAACAAGTTTCCTTACATTAATGACACAATAATTTATTATTCATCGCATTAATTAACCTTTTACTTTGTTTCAGGTAATTTACTAGGCATTCTCTATCCATCAAGCGCGCCGGCGAGCGTCAATTATCATCGCCATAGCGGTAATGAATCCTTTTAATTACGCCTCAGATTACACTATTAAGCCGCCATTAAACCATATAGACGCCTTAAAATGCCTTGTCAGTCCTGTAACATAACCAATCCGTCTTGTTTCCCCTTCGAAGAGGGTTAAAGTCAGTTGACACGTTCATGTCAAGGCATAAATACTCTGACTCACGCAGAACCTTACACGGAAACCGCATAATATGAGTATCTTACATTTTTATCCCATATACGATCGTGCGCGAACGGCGTGGCTTGTTGCCAACATTACAGCCATTATGAACCGTGGCTGTATAGCGTCGGATCTTTGCCTATTGTTTCCCAACGCGTTGCGCTTAGTCTTATGACATTTAATTTGTTGTCTTCCGTTCTAGTTTTAAATAGCGTTCGTTTATTAGTGGCCAGTGTTTGATGCAGAAAATTTTTGGTTTTTTTTATTTATGTTTTTTTGCTACGGCTTATAACTTTGCCAGTGTTATTGTGAAAATTCACGTATGAAATTTAAGCCGAATAAAGTGACGCGAGTAATGGCAGAGCGTTTAAAAATGCAACAAGCTCATATCGGCGTTGTTATTAGTACTTACTTGAGTTGTTACTAGTACGGTTTACGATAATCAAGTCGGACGTTCAATTACATCTATTTATATTACAGTAATAGAGAGACGTCGGGGCCGTAGGGATGTCATAACGTCCGCCGATAGAGCAGCGAAATGAAGCGGTCATGCGCCGGAGTAACAATGGCGGAGGGCGATAAATCCTGCGCCCGCGCACCTATTCTGACACGGCTATCCTGAGATAGTTTACGTCCTTTTTGATTTTAATTTGGAATATCTATCTGCAGTTTGATATCTTTAACGCTCATCCCCAAAATAACAAAATAATAAAATACAAGCATACTTTCTTTACCAGGTTCAAAATATTGAGTACAAATAATAAACCATACCTAGTATGTTAGAGACTGGTATTTTAAAATTGTGGTATTTCTGGAAGGAGCTTTTAACATTCTAAAGAAGCTAACATAGTGCGGTTATAGTTTGATAGGTTTTATATACTCAAATATTTATTGCATTTGAAAATTTTAGTTTACAGATCATCATATCAGCCGAAAGACGTCCACTGCTGGACATAGGCCTCCCCCAAGGCTCTCCATTCAGACCGGTCCTGTGCTTTTCGCATCCACCGCGTTCCCGCGATTTTTACAAGGTCGTCGCTCCATCTTGGAGGCCTACCTACAGCTCGTCTCCCGGTCCGTGGACGCCACTCAAGAACCTTCTGACTCCATCGGTCATCAGTCCTGCGAGCAATGTGCCCCGCCCACTGCCACTTAAGTTTAGCTATTCTTCGGGCTATGTCGGTAACCTTAGTTCTACTGCGGATATCATCATTTCTGATTCTATCACGCAGAGAAACCCCGAGCATAGCTCTCTCCATAGCCCTCTGAGTGACTTTGAGCTTCCTTATAAGGCCCATAGTTAGCGCCCACGTCTCAGATCCGTAAGTCATCACTGGCAACACACACTGGTCAAAGACTTTTGACTTCAAACACTGCGGTAATTTGGACGAAAAGATGCTGCGAAGCTTCCCGAACGCTGCCCAGCCGAGTCGGATTCGACGAGTGACCTCTTTCTCAAAGTTGGACTTACCTAACTGGACCGTTTGTCCCAGGTAAACATAGTCGTCAACAACTTCGAGCGCAGAGCCTCCGACCATCACGGGAGTTGTCGCGACATGGACATTGGACATGACTTTCGTCTTGTCCATGTTCATTCTCAGGCCAACTTGGTCGGAAACTCTACTGAGGTCAGCGAGCATTGCACTGAGTTCCTCCATGGTCTCAGCCATGACTACGATATCGTCAGCAAATCGAAGGTGAGTGATGTACTCGCCATTGATGTTGATGCCTCGTCCTTTCCAGTCCAGAACCTTAAAAGCATCCTCCAATGCAGTAGTAGTAGCAGCTGTAGTTTACAGATACAGTAATGAAAATGAAAAATCCTTAGTGGAGGTTTTTGTCCAGCTGTAAACATCGTTCGGCTATCGCGATGATCACCATGATATTTTCTGTGTTAATTGTTTCTTTGATGTAACCGCAGCTGAATCCAAAGATAGCGTGGGAACAAGTAATAACTTACAACGATGAAAACTATATGACTGGGCTATTAACCCCAAAAATTTAATTTCATCGAACGCTATTTTCTGCTGAAACCAGGATGTTTTCAGGATATCTAAAACTTAATTACGTAGGTTAGGTTAGACTTGTGACTACGAACAAAAATTAACTCAAGCGGCGAGAAATGCCTTTCGATGAACTGAAAATTGTACGTATTGAAATGATAAGTTCATTGAAAGGTGTTTCGATAAGATAATAGGTACCCGACTAGGCTTCCTGAATACCCATCGAAATGTATCCGATCCGATATCGAGTTCTCAGCAATGACTGGTCGTGTTAGTTTCCGTTTCGCTCGTAGATCGTTTCCGAATACGCCGGCGTGTTATTGTTGTGCCGGCGTATTGTGCAAGCGCCCCTTTGTTGTGTCTCCGTGGAAACCTGGTAAATTGCCACATTCACCGGGATGAATTACTTCACCTTTGCCGGCGCGTGAGTCGAGTGTGTAGCCTTTTCGCGAGTTGACGTGGATTTAAGAGTACTGTTAGATTTGCACTGGAGGAAGTTATTATCAGTCGCTACAGGCTATTTTTATGAAGGTATACAGTAATAAACTAGTTTACTAAAGGAGGTTCGAAACTTCAGATTTTCGACACAGGACCAAATAAGATTCTGGGTTATGCAGGGGTCTGTCTAGATCACACTCAACCAATATCTTACGCAGTGGTTTTCATACGAGTACTGTTGTGTTGGTATTGAAGGTAAGACAAAGCCGTTTAAACGAATAGCATAAACGCATTCTGTTTTAGTCCTCAGGGCTGACATACGCATCTTTGGGTTCCGTCGCCAACCAAAACGGAACCCATAAGTTTCATCATGTCCGTATGTCACAGGCATTTCGCTCTAAAACTACAAGATGTATATTGATGAAATTTGAAGCACAGGGATCTTGTATAAGCCGCTGCTTAGTTTCGTAGTTATAACAAAAATAATATTTCGTACTTAAGTGCCATGAAGAGACGTTCTATTGCTAGTGCACTACTTGTGTTTGTTTGTAGTAACGGCTTCCGAAATGCTCTTGCTGGGTTTTACTCGTGATATTTAAATCATCCATGATCTTCTGCACCCATTTAACACCAGCTGATCTGGGACTTCTGTGTGCACGTCAGCCTCCTCTGCTTAAAAATAAAATAAAATTAAAAACTTGGACTTGAAGTTGTTCTCCTCCCCTTCATTAATTAGATTCCAGCAGGTATCAGCTCGTTGTCGGCTCGGACACGTAATGGCGCCACCGTTTAAACAGCAATTATGTCGCGTAAGTGACAGCCGCTTCCCGCGGTCCCCGGAACTATTAAATTACAGTGGCATGCCTTAGACAAAAACGTCTGATGGCCTGGCCGCGAAAGTGCGACGGCGACATAGGTGACGAGCGGGGAGCGACAACGACCTGATACAAGAAGATGTATGAAACATATACCCACCGCTCAGCGTCACCGGGTAAAGGCGTGGCCAAACCGTAGGACGTAAAGCAAGGGTATTTCCTTAAAAATACTAAGATCTAGGATGAGCAATCAAAATGGATCAGTAATAATAGGTCTGAAATATGAAACAAAGGAAATTTTGTTCTTAGGAACCGCGTCTTCTGTCTTTAAACGTAGTTTTTTAATTTAAAAAAATCCGAATTGACACATTTACCTGACTTATGGTTTCAGCCTTCCCCTCACTGATCATCTCGATGGATCCAATCACATATAATAGATATACATAATGATTACTACTGATCAGTGATCGCTCATTTCAACGGTTAATAAAATCTTACTGCACTTAAAAGTTAAAAGAACTTCACTGCAGCATTCGCGACTGCATCATCATGCTCATTTGCACTATGTAGGGCGTTAGGTGGTTTAAACATAGTTGAAACAATTGGATTGAAAATTTCTACTGAAATCAGCGTTCTGACCCCAAAATGAGTGCTGGAGACAAACTCTTTCGTGCTATTGCTTTTCCTCAGAAAAGACAGAGAATTAGCGAATTAGTTGTCTGTTTTAGAATCTAGGGTCATTGCGAAAGCCTGCCGCAATGCGCGTGCGGCGACTGCACGATAGTGATAACTATAGAAGGGCATCTATCATGCCTTTCGTTTGCGTCGCAAGCGCTTAATCCTTGCATAATTTCCAAAAGGATAGAAGAACACGGTTATTTCTCACAATTATGTTTGGTAGGGTCATCCATGTAACACAAAAGGCACTGCAAGTAGCTTTCGTTACTGATATTTTTTATAATGAAGCATTTCTTTTTCCACTAAAATGAAAATGAAAATAAATAATTAATTATATTCCCACTATCTAACCTTGGTTGGATGATGGCACTATGATTTCCCGATATCCAACCTGGGTTGGATGGCTAGGTTGGAAGATGGGAATCACTCCAAATGGCCTAATACCTAATTAAGTTTCTACCTGTCGAGCAAATAATCGATCGGAAATTATAGTTGATGCACATTATGTTGTCAACAACCGTTTTCTATCTCAAAAACAAAACACTTAAAAGAAAACGACCGAAAACGATGTTGATTATACCTTCGGCTTAATTAAACACCAAAACAAACGACATAACTCTTACTTCACCGCCGTAATCTATTTCGCTCAAACGCTCGACCCATTTCGATTATATCGAAGCGACAATTGTTACCGATCACGACTCCTCGCGCAAAGGTGAAAAAGCGGAGAATGCCAGCCTGTCATTTCGCAGTCACGACGGCGAAATGTCACCGCGCTGATAAGACGGCTTGTGAAACGGCGTGTGCTTACCTATACTCTGATATGGTTCGAGGCTGTTGTGATCTGTTAACGTGGTATGGTCCAGCCACTGAAAGATATAGTACAAGGACATTTGGTACCGTATTTTATACAGATCACGGTGGAGAACTGGAGATCTTTGGGTAAGGTTGGATCTATATCCAGCAGTGGACGTATTTCGGTTGGTGTTAGAGGAGTTCCATCCGTTTTCGACATCCCCCTTTTTTTTAGCCAGCCAGTCTGACTGTTACAGCCTCATAGCTATCTAGACACAAGGCAGTGTGTCCGGACAAGTTCTAAGAAAAAGCTAAGCGACATGCAGTGTGTATATTAACCATTCAGGCTCTATTTCTCGTTCTTATAACTTTTTCCCCACTACAGCTAGGAAGTTTTTTTTTACTCCTCACTTAAACCTATGACCTCCTGTCTACCTGGATTGTTTAAAGTCAATTTATTGCCACTAAAGGCATTTTGAGCCTTAATTTGACAGCGTTCTTAAATAGGTGCCTACAGATTGCATGATGTTACAAAATCATGCAATCTGTATAAAACTACAAACTGTATAAAAAACTGCCAAGTTAAATCTTAAATTGCATTTAGTGGTAATAAATTGGTCTGAATTTAATCGATGTAGTGCCAAACGTTACACCTTTTTAGATATCACTACTTTCGGTGGCACATGAGAACTTGGCGTATTTTATATTTATGTTTTTAGTGGGATTTTACTTTTAAAAAACATTAGGGTTGGGCACTTCTTACCTATATCAAAATAAAGGCCTTCTACTAAATTCGATATCTTGCACATGCGAAAATCTAGCAACAAAAGTTCCGAGTTGTTTTAAATAGAAAATAATAGAATGAAATCAAAAGGCGATGGATGTCATAATAAGACAGAGTTAAAAGTTTTTGTGGCATGAATAAAATTGTCCTTGGGACTTCCGAATGATATGAGTTTATCGATAAATTGTATTTTTTTAAGACTCTAAGATATCGTCTAATAAAATGAAGAAAATAAATGGTTCTACCTAGGTACCTATTTTTTTTTTTAGTTTTGTCCAAGTATATCCAAAAACTGAGTAGGTATTATTACATTACAGTATCCTATTATGCTACACAATGTCATACAATTTACCGAAATAGGCTTGTGTTGCAAGGTACTCTTAGTTTCAATTTACTTTGTATGAAAATCGATTGAATAGCATTAAAATAAGTTTTTTTTTGTAAGAAACACGTTAATAATAAAATGTTATTTATTCAAAATGATGTTTATTTGAATTTAAAAATCTCTAAAAAGTATGCCTTGGAATTACTTACATTAAATAATTCCTAACATAATACTATCCTACACATCGATGGGTATCAGCATTGTATTTAATTTCTATTTTATCTAGTGAACTTTATACCTATTCACTATGAAATTTCACTTTGAAACTGTTATCGATATATTTAATATCGGAAGGAACTCCCTAGTTATTTGACCTTTTTGCCACAAAAACTTCTATGTCTGAATATGACGCTTATAAACGCGTTGCCCGTCAATGTGCCGTCGTTACTTCCTCGATCGTTATTGTGGTCGAATGCTTTGTCTAATGCCTTTTCTTCTCCGCGGCCTTAAACATTCCGTCATAATAACTAACGTAATCGTACGAATACCGTCTCGAATCGTGACTTTACCCAGTTCCACCTCGTTTTTAGGGTTCCGTAGCCAAATGGCAAAAAACGGAACCCTTATAGATTCGTCATGTCTGTCCGTCTGTCCGTCCGTATGTCACAGCCACTTTATTCCGTAACTATAAGAGCTATACTGTGGAAACTTGGTAAGTAGATGTATTCGGTGAACCGCATTAAGATTTTCATACAAAAATAGAAAAAAAACAATAAATTTTTGGGGTTCCCCATACTTAGAACTGAAACTCAAAAATTTTTTTTTCATCAAACTCATACGTGTGGGGTATCTATGGATAGGTATTCAAAAATGATATTGAGGTTTCTATTATAATTTTTTTCTAAACTGAATAGTTTGCGCGAGAGACGCTTCCAAAGTGGAAAAATGTGTGTCCCCCCCCCCGTAACTTCTAAAATAAGGGAATGATAAATGTAAAAATAATATATGATGTACATTACCATGCAAACTTCCACCGAAAATTGGTTTGAACGAGATCTAGTAAGTAGTTTTTTTTTAATACGTCATAAAAACATTGATCAAAGCTACAACGAACTTTTATATTATGTTACTTGCTGCTACGGAACCCTTCATGGGCGAGTCCGACTCGCACTTGGCCGCTTTTTGTTTATAATATTAAACAACTCTAATGATAATAACTCCTCGTAATGATGTACAAAAAGCGAATCAAATCGTTACGATTTAGCTTGTTTCCGTCTGTGATGTCTTATGGTCTATCTTACCTAGGCGTTTAGTCTTCGCGTGCCTGATTAAACTATATATTATACACTCGCATTTATAATATGAACAAGGATGTTTTACTTGGCGAATTATGTGGCCACTACTTTAAAAAAAAACCTCGTTTCCCATAAATTGGTTATATACAATTTTAAACTTTATTCTCTTTCTGATTAAGTTTAAAATCGTGCATCACGTTTTATGACATACGAGGTTTTTTCAAAGTAGTGATGATATAGCATCAAGACCTAATACGAGTACGTACTCGTATTTTAGTGACATTATAAATTAAGTCTTGTCGAATTAACTGTACAGTGCCTTTTATGTTTGGTATTATGTCCTCGAGCAAACCTGGGGGACCCGCGCAGGCTAATAAAAAAATCGTGTCCGGAAATCAGGTGCTTTATGGTTTTCGTCCCGGACAAACACAGTAATTGTCTCAATTACTAAATAGCAATTCTATTTAAACGTTCGTTACGTTTAATAAAGTTTAAGAAACACCGATTTCTTGTAAACGAATAACTCAAAAACGAAAATCAAGGCATTTATAATTATTATACAGAGTGTTTTTTTTAAATGGGACAGTATGGGGAAATCCGAATCTAAAGGAAATAGAGGAAAAGTGTCCAAGGAGACATTAGGTGTTTTTTTATGTAAACAAATTTGGCTCATTAAAATTTTTGGTCAAGCGTGAGTTGTTCTTAAAAAATTATAAAGTTGGTAATTTTTTTTTTTGACGCGGGTCGACTCTGTTTCATGTAAGGATTATTTCATTGTATGGAAAGAAAAAAATCTGAACAGTAGAAGTTGGTCAAATTTAATGAAAACTAATCTTCATACAATTGCAGTATTCGCCTTTTAATATTGTCACAAGTGCCTAGGCGTGTAAAAAAATATTTAAAATTATTCCATTTTTAAATTTCGATAATCGATAAGAGCTCCAGATGATTCAAGAGAAGAAAATGTTTTTTAATCTTCGTAAACATCATGGCACGCGATAGTCTTGAAATTATAAAAAAAAGAATTCAAATTTGGAACGTAAGTTATTTCTGCAGCAAAGAATTCAAATTTGGAACGTAAGTTATTTCTGCAGCTGTGATTTTGTTTCCAATCAGTTCATGCTTGTAATTTTATTCATCATGGCGTTAACTAATTCACATAAAGTTGATTTGATTGAGGCGTATTTTCTTAATTATCGCAGTAGAGATAATGCACTTAAGTGGTATCAAGAACGCTATCCTGACCGTGTAGTACCGAATCGCAAGATATTTGATAGTTTAATAAAGAACCTAAGACAGGAAGGCTGTTTCAAACCTAAGCGTAAAAGGCCGACGATAGTCAATAGTGAGTTCATAACTATTGCCGTATTGGGATATTTTGAAGCATATCCAAAAGCTTCGTTACGGGAAGCAGCTGAAACTATCGGTATTCATAAATCAACTGTAAGGAAGATATTGAAGGCTCATAAATACAAGTGTTACATAGAAGGTCGACTTGTACAAGCGTTACTACCTGGAGATAAAGACCGCAGGTTACATTTCTGTAATTGGTATGTGGCTCAGACTATTAGAAATAGATGTTTTCCTAATTTTATTATTTGGACTGATGAATGCAACTTTTCGAACAATGGCATGTACAACAGGAGAAATAACCATTACTGGTCAAAAATAAATCCGCTAAGAACTACAGAAACCCACAACCAAATCCGATTTTCTTTTAATTGTTGGTGTGCGATATTACATAACAGAATTTTTGATATCAAAATTTACCAAGGAACGCTAAATAGTGAAAAATATCAGGAAATCTTGAACATGGCTGCAGATTTAGTAGATGAGACTATTAGCTTAAGGAACTTTGGTAAGATAATCTACCAACAAGATGGTGCACCAGCCCACAACAGTAGGGCAAGTAAACTGTGTTTGGACGAGCAGTTTCCAAACCGTTGGATGGGTACATATGGGCCGATAAAGTGGCCCCCACGATCGCCCGACTTAACGCCATTAGATTTTTTCTTATGGGGTTACCTTAAGGGTCGAATTTATGAATCCCGATACAACTCCGTACAAGAATTAAAAGATGCTGTTTACAACACTTTAAACACAATTCACCATAAGTCTCTGTTAAATGCAACTAGAAGTGTCTTGAAGCGTGCTCGTACCTGCATAAGACAAGACGGCGGCCACATCGAACATTTACTCAAGTAATAAACCAACTGTATGAAGATTAGTTTTCATTAAATTTTTTACACGCCTAGGCACTTGTAACAATATTAAAAGGCGAATACTGCAATTGTATGAAGATTAGTTTTCATTAAATTTGACCAACTTCTGCTGTTCAGATTTTTTTCTTTCCATACAATGAAATAATCCTTACATGAAACAGAGTCGACCCGCGTCAAAAAAAAAATTGACCAACTTTATAATTTTTTAAGAACAACTCACGCTTGACCAAAAATTTTAATGAGCCAAATTTGTTTACATAAAAAAACACCTAATGTCTCCTTGGACACTTTTCCTCTATCTCCTTTAGATTCGGATTTCCCCATACTGTCCCATTTAAAAAAAACACTCTGTATTATTATTTATCAAGTAGCCGCATGTATTTTTACATTGGTAAAAATTGGTAAGCATCGTAAGACCAACCTTATCGAATTAACTACAGAGTGTATTTTATGTTTGGTATTATGTCCTCAAGCAAACTGGGGACTTGGGAGGCTAATGAAAAATTCGTGTCCGGAAATCAGGTGCTCTATGGTTTTCGTCCCGGACAAAAACCGTAATTGTATAATTAACTAAATAGCTTTTCGGATTGCGGCTTGATGAGCGCAAAAAACGTTTTACGGAATAATCGCGTCGTTACGAAAGACCACATTACTGCACGTCATAGAGTGACCTAAGTCCATGCGACTAATTACGCTGTTCTAGGACATATCTTTCTAGCAATAAGGTCGAGATTAAGCGTTTAATTTTAGTTGTTTGGTGCCATAAGTTACTGCGCATTTTTTGAAATGGCGTGATTTAAAAGTTCATTACTTTTTTAACAGTGTTAAACGCACCGTTTTTTGAACTGATTAGGTAACTGAAACGAAAATAGTTGCATTTAAAAAGCCGCATGTCTTTTTCCATCAGTATGCAGTAGGTATTCATGTTAATTTGACAGTTACCTTGGTCCATTTTAGCTCCAAACTATATAATAAAATTTAAATACCAGGGTTAAGAATAGGTTATAAATTGTACCGCGATGACAGGTGTCAGGATTGACTTCTTATCATGCGTATTTAATCGTCAAATTTTGAGAAACATTTGAAGATAGGTACCTATTTATTATGTACAAAGTTTCAAATATATTGGATAAGACAATCGGTGAAATTACTTAGCATAGGCTCATTCCATCTTAGTACTCAACGCATTTGCGGTCTAAGGATTGCAGTCTTGAAAATGCAAATTTCTATTTGTCACTTACCTGTGGGCCTGTGTTCGTTCGCGTAATCCACGCCATAACAAAGCCGTGAAAAATCCATTAAAAAAATCTGTACTTGACAGTTTAAAACAAGTGAATACCGATTAAAGCGCTAGACGCGTAAAGCGACATCAAAAATAAATTAACTTTTTAACTGACAGTTAAAGAAAAACACATCAAAGGCCGGTCTTGTTCCTTTTTTTAACCCTCGCTTTACCATTTAGGGTATTCAAGCCTGAAGTTCTGTCATTACGGACAGACATACGGACACGCATTAGTGACTATACAAGAGACGTCATTAGGATGTAAGGGTTAGTGTGCACTGCACTGGAAGATGTTTTATGGTTAAGTGCTGTGTGCTAACGGACTTTTTTTTAAAGCCGGTATCATATAAAAAAGAAAAAAAAACAAATATGTATACTAATTAACACAGTAATGTAGCTGTATGTTAATGCTAGCTTTAAAACTTCAAATGCTAAGTTTTTTAATATTCGTATTTCATATACTCTACCAACACAATCCTTCCCTCTCATCTCAATGGAAATTCCTAATAAAAAAAAGTTAATAGAACATAGTAACGTAAATATCTTTCACCATTTAATTAAGACTTACTCAAGCAACACGATAATTTAGTAACCGCTTCCTTCCAGTGCACAAAGCGTGATAATTAGTGTTTATGCGCAAGCGCATCGCCCATAGAGCGCCGCCCCATACTCGGAGAGTTCGCACGCTCCACATTCCGCCCGCGTTGCTTGTGGCGTTGATCTCTAATGCAACACTGGCCGTTGAGATTTTTTTATTTTAAATTTAAAACTGGTAACGTTAAATTGTAACTGTCGCAGCGTTTTTTTTTTTGTTGCAAATTATCTCTCTTTTACCTTCTCGTGTGGACACAAAGTCACACTAGAAATGATGACATGGGTTGTCAAGCTGTAGGTATGCGATACACTGTATTAATATTCGAAATTTGAAATTTCATGTACAGCTTGTCAGACAACAAGCTCCTCTCCTACTGATATTCTAAATTTGAAATTTCATTTATTAACTTAAGTAAGTTACAACAACACTCCCCTTTCCTCGCACCCTTGCATTAGAGGGTCCATGAATATCGTTAAATTAGTGGAATCATTGAATCGGCAATATCTCTAATATTTTTTTAAGCTAGAGTTAAAATAACAGAACATGTGTTATTGATTAACAATAGCGAAGCAAATATTAAAATTTGTGCACCTATTAAAATATTACCCTGTATATGTGACAAATGATGTTGGCTGGTTGTTGAGGTCAAAGTAGCATCCGGATGACAGGCTTACTTTCTTCGCAGAGATATGATTATGTACCATTCTCATAAATCTCATACAACTCGTAGTTATTATCTTAACATGCTTGCGTGTTATAGCACTGATGTTATCCATTCAAAACTAGGTGAATGTAATCTCATGCTCATACGTTAGGTGTGCTAGTTTCCCACGTGTTCGCAATTTGTATTGATCGCATGCTATCGATATCTGCGCGTGCGCAGATGCCCTATATTTATGTAGATTGTCTAGATCTTGATTCATGTTAGTTCCTTCTCGGTGAGTTTGTGTTTAATGTGGTAATTTTAAAAACACCGTTGTTATGTTAAGCATTATACCAACGATTACATAATGAAGTGCATTATATGACGGACGTACATTGTATTGCATTCGATAAGCTGCTATAAAGGTTTTCCTTAGGTCCTTAGGTGCACTAAATCCCTGTTTCTGACCTAAAATATAACTTCATTACTTTAGGTAATTTATTTTTTATAATTTAAAATTTACATACGTGAAATGACTCACGCGCATTCTTAAAGTTAAACGCTCTTAGCATGTAAATCATGTCTGCCAAAATCTAATTTGGTTTCCGAGCGGAAACGGTATCAATATGCAAAAAAGATAATTCGGTTTTGATGGTGTTCATCCGGCAGATGTGTAGCATTGTTTTATTGTTTTAAACAACAGCAAACCATTTTGAAATGACCTCTTGATGCTAATACATGGTTTATAATCTAAGGTCATGTTTAGTCGTTTATCAGAAACCAATAGTTTGATCTTATATTTGAAATGTTGGGTATGAATCCAGAGGTCTTTATAGATTGGTTAGAGGATAATACCAAGAAGTCTTGATGATTGAGCTCAAGTTCAATGACCGTTATTATTTTTGCTGTTTGTTGTCTTATTGATTTGAGTATGAACTTGTTTCTATAACTATTTATATAAGTGAGTTATGTATTTTATTACGTTTGCTTCAGATTTATTCCATTCTATTGAATCTATTGAATCTCGGTCACGTGATTAGCAAGTGTAAAAATAATTGCGCTATTAAGTTAGATTTATGTGTCTATATTAAAACTATTATAATTTAATGTTTTTGTCGCAATCGAAGTAAAAAGTAGTTTTTAACTCAAGACTAAAAAGTCATATTGACACTCGAACTTTATCCACCCTCGCTTGGTTCTGGTGGATAAATTTCTCGAGTCATTAGGCCTACTTTAGCCCCTTGTTGTAAAATCTGCTATTGAGATGGCTTTGTAAAGGTTTTTTAAGTTACTGTTTTGAATTAAAAAAGAACGCGAACAACGCGCATTGAGTGAAACTGCCTCGAATTCCATAGCAACTCGCAATCAGCTGTTTTTCGAATCGATCTCGATCGATACAAACAACTGCGAACTGCGAGTAAAGCGAATCGATTCGATGCGCCCGCGCAGCTCCGACTGTTTTTGCCTCGAACACATCACGAGTTCATTTACTTTATCGTTATGTGAGCAAAAAGATTGCAAGCGAGATAACTGAAGAACTTGTAAACAAATAAATAATATTTAAAAAAATAGTTTATTTTTTCTAATTAATCTACAAAGGTTATTTTCACATTAAACAAAGGGATGTTTAATTTTACGCAGGTGTTTTCTTCATATTTTTATTAATTGTTCAACTCGTCAGTCTGTCATTGAAATAGACTTATTATTTTGTCACCAACTCAACCTAGTTAGCATCTGGTAGTCGTGTTACGACGGACTTTGTCAAATTCAAACGGTGTCATTAACCTCCTTGGCAACTATTGCTACCCTTTTATAGTCTGGCAGCACTAGCAGCGAGCGAAGGTTGGTATGTCAAACAGCCAAATATTACAGCAATAGTTAATATGTAACTCGTTATTAGACCTGGCTGAAAATAACGACCAATTCAAATTATTCCAAATTCAATCTGCAAACCCATTACCCACTAATCCATAGTCTGTGACATTCATCAAACTGTCAAACTACATTTGAAATCCGAACTGACCCCTAACCTTTGGTTGGTTCGAGTCACGCGGGACCTTGGATACTGGCAGTTTATCGGTTCTTTAGTACCGCGTGGCGCTATTCTGTGTCTTTCCAATCGTGACTTAGTTTAGCCTTCGGTCGCCGCTCCCTTCTAGATATTTGCGATACGGATCTAATGCTCTTGTTTATGTTTCGCTTTTGCTCGGCAAAAAGTGTTTTATTATGGGAAAAGGCAAAGGTTGAGGAAATTATGATTTTATGATTGTACTTGTATAAATACTCTGTGGTATTAAATGGCTGTTTTGTGGTACTCTTGTTTTTAACGTACGTTAGTTTTATGAATGATATTTTGTGTAGGTGTCAGTATGACCAAATTTCATAATGCCTTTATCTTTAATTGACCTAAATCTTAAATTGATTGAGTCATAAGACCCAAATTTCTAATTGACTCCTCTTGACGGCTCAAAGGCTTGACGTACTTTGGGTGGGAAACAACTATAAAAAACTTATAAAGAAAAACAAATACTTAAATGCATGGAAATCATCTAGGACTCACACAAATATTTGCCCATACCGGCCTTTGAACCTGGGACCGCTAGCTTCGTAGGCGGGGTAAAAAAAATAAAGTTTTGGATTCCAGGCGTTTTAGAATAAAGGTGTTACGAAAATACAGGTATTTCGGTGTTTAAGCATTGTCGACGAATTTTACTAACATTGCAATTGCGACTTTGTAGCATGAATTAATGCCAAATAGCATTATGCTTTTAAGCGATAACCTGGGGATTCGGCAGGCCATGATACAAAATCATTTTGAGATCGATATTCATTATGAAACTACTTACAATGAAACCACTGGACATTTTGTACTGTAATGTTATTTTCCTTAATCACCCAAAGGTTAGCTGGAAGACATCCCTTAAAGGGATAAGGTCGTTCCTATTCTGTAAATAATGTTTTTTTACGTACACGTGTGATGTCATTTCTCATATATCTACTACAGTTTAATCAGTAACAGCAGATCACTTACCATTTACGCCGCACCTAGAGATAACTATCCGGACAATTTGTCAGTGCACCACACATTATGTCATGTCTTGCATGTAATTGTTAAAATACAGGGCATTATGCGCCGATTTAGAGTAATCACAGGGGCCGAAATTGCCTGCAGTCAGAGCTAATGTCGGGGCGCGTTGCAATAATTAATGGCAGCGTATGTCAAGGTGTGACGGATTGAGTTTTGTCGTGCGGAATGGCTAAAACTGAAGGTCTTTTTAGAACCCCCCCTCACTCACGACCTCTAGTTTTCGTCATAAACATAACATAGAGGCATTCCAGTCTTATGATTGCAGTCTAGATATTGCAAAGGTTAATGGGCCTCCGCACCTTCCATCAGGTACCTTGTGTGGTTTGCCTTCCGCTTGCAATAAAAAATTGTTTTAACATCGATACCCTCGGTATCGCAAAACTTAAGTACCAGAGATGTATACAATCGTTCACCTTATTGCATTTTGATAAGGTTCAAGAGTGGATAACTCGTTACATCTCTTTGTAGTCGACTGTACATGTTAGAGGTTTGTATGTTTCGATACGAATATTTAACCAGTAAGTCTTGTATAGTCATATATCTCTACGGTCTCTACCTCTCTCTATAATGATTCATTACTATTTCTTCTAGTAGTTCGCCGCGAACAGCGACCTCGCTTTTCATATGCGTATCGGTATTACAATCTATTGCAATCTTTGCCTATTTTCGCCTTAAGGTTTGTCACTCTTTAGCACCACCCAGGGGACACGTGCAGGGTTGTGGAGGGTATTTCCTGCGGACGCGAGTATCAATCGTCCCCCAATCTTAAATCCACCACCCCGCTCCCTATTCACGAGGAGTTCTGCTACCTTAAGTCCCGAAAATCACTAGATGCGTCTGCTCGAAACCTTTCTGAATTTTGTGTCACTGTAAGCTGGAGAAATGAGTGGGCGACTGCCACTGTAGGGACCAGTGTGCCATGGACCCCACATCTCGGCTCCTGGGATCCGATCTTCCCCGAAAACTATGGTGCCGGTTGAACCGACTAAGAACGGGGCATGGCCGCTGCAGTCAGCTGAGTTATATTACTTCCTGCACAAGTGGGGGTGGAGGGAATCGGCTCTGTGCGAGTGCGGCGAAGAGAACCAAACTATGGAGCACATCATACAGCGGTGCCCGCTACTTACCCGGGACCCCCGGAGGATTTGCTGCACCTAACACCTAGTACGGTTGCGTGGCTCTTCTCTGAACGTTCCTTCCAGACCCACCGTACCCTTCGGCCGTACCACTGGTGGTACTTTGACCAATTATTACTATTACAATCGAATTTAACGTTGTCGACGTAGCTCCTATTTCTGGGTAGTTTGGCCCTCCGGGCCTGCTGAAGAACTAACATAACCTAAACCTACCTCATATTTTTGATACAATTTTTGGGTCTGTGGTACGGTTTAGGGGTACGGTGGGTCTGCACCCTGGGCCTCTATGCAGGTGCGTTATAACGAAATCGTTTTTGACCTGTTTCCGTATTGTAAACGTTTTGATAACTCTTATGCCATTTACAATAATGGCGACTGTGACATAAACGATTCTTAAACGTGTCAAACACGATATCGTTTTAACGCACCTGAATAGAGGCCCTGAACGTTGACATTTAAAATCAGATATCTTTTACATTTCTCTATTGTTGTTTTATGTGTTGTTTAGTATTAATCTATCTCTGACATGAAAAATCCTTTTTTAATAACTCTGTACTGTAATGCCTATTTTGTAACTAATGCCATACGATTAAATAAATAAAAGTGACCTCGCGAATCAGTTACAGCTTGAGCAATCTGACTTATATTCTAACTTAAAGATTGATTTGTCTCAACTCAGCTTCTTTTGTACCAAAGTTTAACATAATTTCAGCTCTACTTGTGGATAAACATTAGTGAATTTAGTTGTATTTATTAATTTTATTCATTCATTCATATTCTTTTCTTGGTATGTATCCATTGCACGGTAGTTCCTAAACAACCTATCGTCACTTTTAATGTACCAACCATTGCATACTATTAGTTACGCACACTCAACTTTAAAAACACGCCCATATCTTTCCGACACACATTATGCATATTGATAATAATCATTAAATTAATATGTCTATTTACTTAGCGAGCTGATATGTGGGAATTTAAATGGTATCGAATTGGACCGGTTGCAAGTCGATTTAAATATTTACGTTACCGAGACATGTGAATGAGATAGCATTTTTGATCTGAGTGAGTTATTTTAGTAAATAAAAACGGCGCGAGCTAGCGCCATCTATGAACCATTTTTTTAAAGTAACAAAGTTGGTTAATAGATGGGAGCATTGGTTTTAAAAAAGTTTTTGTTTATTATTTATGAGAAGACTATATTTATTCAACTTTTAGAGCATTCATATTTGGAGCATTTTAGTCTGAAAACCATCAAATTACTTGCCAGTTGAGGTTGGAATTTATTTGTGAATGTTTACACACTGAACGCGAGGTTTGAGTGATTTACATTTAAGTGTTACTCTAATAGGGTAATGTATGTAAATTTGAATTATTATAAAGTTTTAATGAACTCGTGTGTATCATAAAGTGGTGTTAATTGCATGGGTTTAATTAAATGTGCTCAGTAAGGTTGTAACGCTCGTTAAAGTTGTAGTCAGTGTAAATATTGTTTTAAGTGTTTTTTATTGTGTGATACTCGCGTAGAGATAGATAAAACGTTTATTTGCGTAGTACAAACCACACATACAATTGATATAATTTTATAAAAGTTGCCCAAAGAATGTGTGCGTACAGAAGAGCAAAAGGAAAATAGTTAGATAGCTTTGCTAATGAGCAAAACACTGGTATTCTGCCACAACTCCGAAGAATGATAAATATAAATAAATAAATATCAGGGAACAATCTCACACAAATTGACCTGGTCCCAAACTAAGCTCTAGGCTTGTACTATGGGTACTAGACAACGATAAACATACTTAAATATTGAAATACATACTTAAATATATACAGAAAACATCCAAGACTCAGGAACAAATATTCGCGCTCATCACACAAATATCTGCCCTTACCGGGATTAGAACCCAGGACCGCTGGTTTCGGAGGCAGGGTCACTCCCAACTAGGCCAACGTGTCGTCCGATAGAGCTACACCAAGCGAAAAAACAATAAACATAAAATGACAACAAGATAATTATATTTCAAATACATGCTGTCATACGTTGGCGAGCTTGTGCATGGATTTACGTGTGATGAGTGTGTGTAAAAACGAAACCCTATTACTAAGACTTCGCTGTCTGTCCATCCGTCTGTCTGTCACCAGGCTGTATCTCAAGAATCGCGAAGGCTAGACTGTCGAAATTTTCACAAAATATGTATTTCTGTTGCCGCTATAACAAGAAATAATAAAAAAAAATGTGTGATTTTTTTTGTCGGTTTCTGCTCGATATTAATAACGGCAACAGGTAGACACTTCAAATATTCACAGAATATTTACTTTAAGAATAAATTATCAAATTAAAATTAAATTAATATTTAAGGGGATACATTTTTTGCTCGAGCTTAATACAGACGGAAACCTTAGTGCGCGAGTCCGACTCGCACTTGGCCAGTTTTTTAGTGAAGTTATAATCTTTTAGTCCTTTTCTTTTTAAATAAGAGCTATCGTAACATTTCAAAGCCCGCCACGCTCGTCTGCCACGGCTTTACATTAAAAAAAATATCCATGTAGTGTCCTAATTTATCGTTAGCCAATTGGGTGCGCGGGCGCAGTGCGTTTTCCCTCTCACGCACACTGGCACGCTTTCTCACACATTTTAAACGTCAACGCTATCACACGCCAGGGAAAGTGTATGTACTATGCTGATAATGCTATGTCAACATGGAAAGCTGAAACCCTATCCTTGTTACACTTTAGTCGTGACATGTAAGATAGAAAGAGCTGAAGTGTATACATCGATTTTGAGACTAGATTATATCGATTTTTATTGGATCTTGGAACGTTGCGTAGTGTAGATAATTAGGGCTTTAATAAACTCAAAACCAAATTCAGTTTTAAATAAAACTCTACTAACAGAAGTCAGGTTTGAAATTCAAATGTATTTCTATTTCACGATAATTCTTTGTTTGATTAAACGTGCGACATGTGTCTTGTTAGATTTTCGAGTGTTCGTAATTGTATTGATATATTATTCAATAGTTAACAATTCGGAACCCCGTACCGTTCGTGTGTGGTTCTTAATAAAATGTTTTTTTATCAGATAGTTCTTGTTAATATAGCGGCAAAATTTCATAAGATAGCGCGCTGGCAATCAGAGATACAGACAGACAAACGGATGGGCAGCGGAGGCTTGGTTATAGGGTCCCGTTAACACCTTTTGGGTATAGAACCCTAAACATTACCTTTTTTATTGCTTTACACAATATTTATATTAGTTATTTTAATTCATTATAAATCTAAAACATTTTTAGTATCCCAAGAAATAATAAATCATTACAAAACCCGTTGCTAATTGATTTGGTAAGGCTATTGCGAACAAGGTTAGGTTTTATTGCCAAAACGCCTTTGCGCGCGCCGATCCGGCCGAGAACTCCACAACGGGTCTGTTTTGTATGGAGATCAGGGAGTCCGGCGCTCTATGCGTTAACGACGGGCCACACAGTGATGTACACTTCAGGACAAAAATATGGTAGCGACTAGTGTTTAAAATACGACCACACAATAGTGCACATATTTTTAAGAACTTTGTACGCTTTGATTTTGTCCCAGATTGTACCCTGGTGCAGTCCGATTTTGTTTAAATAAGATTATCATACACAAATTGACCCAGTTCTAAATTAAGCTCTTTTCACTCAGGTTTTGCTGCTCTAACAACTACCTATTCCTTAATGAACAACTACATAAATAAATAATAATAATAGTAAAATATCAGACGACATAATATCACAAAAATTAACGTAGTCCCAAACTAAGCTCTACGCTTGTTTTAAGGTTCTAGACAACGATAAACATACTTATATAGTTAAATACATAACAAACATTCAGGACAGGACAGGGAGGAACAAATATTCGTGCTCATTCTCATCACACAAATATCTGCCCTTACCGGCATTTGAATCCAGGACCGCTGGCTTTGGAGGCAGGGTCACTCCCAACTAGGCTAATGGAATTTTCACTCAGGTTAGACTGCTACTAACTAACCTACAATCTAATTGCTCAACGAATAACTATATCACTATATGGCTCTGAGATAGAGGATGCTCCTAATTTAGTTGACGTTACTTTTACGCGTTCATCTGTTTATTATAAAATATGATGGTCTACGGTACTGATTGTAACAAATGATCGTTCATTGATGATGTCGCACATGTCAATGTGTTGACAATTACGACGTCGGCGTCGCCTCAATTTTAACAGCCACGTTGTGTTATCCAATCTTTTACTACTTTAAAACTTTAATTTATCACAAAACTGTGAAAATGAGTGATGATCGTGAACGTCGACACGTGCGCTTTCTTTAGGGCGTGTCGCGATGACAAATAGGGCAACATTTTTAACCTCCGCGAGTGAGAGGAAAACATGAAATATAGCAGTAATTACCGCTTCCGCGCTCATTCGGCCCATGTGCTTGCGAACTCTGTAAACCTCTTAAGTAGGTTACTAGATTTGTTTTAGAATGGGGCTGTAGATACATACTTTTTTCTGACTTTCTTAATGCTGATACAAATACTATCCTTAACACACCATTGTCCTAACAACGTATTAGTAAAGATAAGTCTCATTCTATCTCAGACAAGCACGTGCTCGGCAGTTTACTCTTTAAACATTGTTTTGTTGGTTGCCTTTAGGTACTAATAAACTTGCTTTATTATTAATACCTCTATGCCTCATATTATGTCATCTGTGTTTTGTACTAACGTAACGTACGTTTACTATTTAATGTGTTTTGCATGATGCCGTTCCGCTGTATTCGTCAGCCCGTCATATTCTCAGATTGATACTAATCTTAGTCATCTTTTGCGCTATTCATTTTAAATCTACACAAGCAAGGTCACGTTTCCACATTTGACCCACAGCGCCCTGTATCACAATGTATCATTTATAAATATGCGGATATTTCTTGGTTTGCATCACGCCGTATATGAGTCAGCTTCGACTGTTCGCCATTTTGTTCGCCATATTCGGTTATTTGTTTGTTTTTCCCTACTAATCGGAATTTTAATTGATTTTGGATCGATATCTAATTATGATCTGGTCGCTTTAAAAAGTGGTGTTGTTGTAAGGCGTAGTTACTGCGTTTAACTTGAAGATGAGTTTTTTAATAACTTGGTGGAGCTCATCCCTGGTGACGAATACAGGGTGATATTAATCGCTATATAGATGTTTCGCAAATGCTCTATCTTTGTAACTTAACTTGTAATTTGAACCGACTGCCCGAATGAGGGTTTAGTTTTCGAGCGTGTGTATATTATCTATTTCTGTGGCACGCTCTGCAACCTAAACTTTAACATTCAGACTGTTAGCTTGTTCTCAATACCTTTTCTAATTATTTATTAACGAGGTATCGAAAAAACTCATAAATACTCATAATGCACCATTATGAGTACCTACTTTGCTCTTAAATTTTCCTATTGATTACGAGTATATCCGGTGAGATTTTGCAATGCTGAAATTCGATCAAGTGCCGTATTAGGGCCGTTCGGCGCCGCTCGTCTCCGGCGGAGATTGCCGAAGGTCTCTAACACTATTTAATTGCCATTGTTCTGCGCATGGGCGGCTAATAGTGCCGTGGCTTCTGTTTTTGGAATGCGGAACAACATGATACTAGAACAATACGATGTAAGTGTTGAGGGCTTTTTTGAGTTCTTTCGCTGTTTTAGATGGGATAGGTATTGGTGCGTTTGAATAGAACTTTGAACTTGGCGTTCGTGTTTTAATAAATAAAGTACAGTAAAGTTCATTTCTTACCTAGTAAGATTCTTAAATAATCTGGGCCTTTATTCTACTGCGTTATAACGATATCGCGATTGACGTGTTTTAGAAGCGTTTATGTCACAGTCGCCATTATTGTAAATGACATAAGAGTTATCAAAACGTTGACAATACGGAAACGCGTCAAAAGACGATATCGTTATAACGGAGTAGAATAGAGGCCCTGAAATAGTCTGAATAATGTCATTGGGATTGACTAAAAATATAGCGTTCGCGATGAAATAGGTTATTTATTCTTACTGAAAACTTAAGCCTGTCAAATATCATTAGCAATAACTTGAGTGGTTTCTTAGAGGTCTCATACGTGCTGTTCGGTTATTTTTAATTGACCATTCCTAGACCTACTAAGAATGCTAGGTTAGGTATTATCATTGTCATATACTAGTAGGTAACGTGTTAAAGAATGAGTGCATGTAGAGTTTCTTGCGGCGTTTCTTCTCAGCGGCCGTCTGCTCTTACGAAGCGCTGGTAGATTTTTACGTGGAACAGTGACCGTGCGTCAACTTAATGAATGAACTTGTTTTTAATAGCCTTGATTAGTGTCCTTCTGCTAGGCAAAGGCCTCTGTCTCAGATTTCCAACCCTGTTTGTCCATATCAATATCTGACCAGTCAGTTCGAAATGCATCAAAGTCGTCCCGCTATACCTTCGCCTTGTCTTAGTCAACCACGGCGCCGCGCCGGTAACCGTTCTGTGGCACCCACTAAAATACTATCTATGCCCACATACCTGGGTGCATACGGCCAACATTTTTTATTTAAATTAAATATCAGGGGACCATCTCACACAAGTTGACCTAGTTCCAAACTAAGCTCAAGGCTTGTGGGTACTAAACAACAATTAACGGACTTGTATAGGGAAAGACATGCTTAAATACATAAAAGACTCGGGAACAAATACGAGCGCTCATCACACAAATAACTGCCCTTACCAGGATTTGAACCCAGACCGCTAGCTTCGTTGGCCGGGTCACTACAAACTAGGCTAACGTTTCGTCAAATTAATTTTTATCCTAGTGTGATTCCTGTAAACGGATCAAGACGTCATTGAACATGATCTACTTTCTTTATTACAATAACACCAATCACGGCTCACCTTCGTCAACAAGCGCTACGGAGCCCTCGCTGCCGAACGACTTCCGCCATATGGGTGCGCCGGCGCAGCGGTCACACTGTTGGTTTTTATACAAACAAGCAACTCGCGGCGGGACCACACGTGTGCGCTAGGAGTAGGGCTGTCGGGTGGAAAAGTATCATGTAAAAAAAGACAAACGTCGCTAAGTGTAGTTTTTTTGCACGTTTTTGTAGTTATCTGCTTATCGAGACGAGACAAACGAGTCCACCTGCGAAGACAAGAGTACCTTTTATACGATAACACGTCAAAAGGAATGTTTCTCTGTAGAATAGAGGGCTTGTTTTTTTTGACGATTTCTACACTTATAATCCACTAGAGAACGACCGCGGCTTTGTACGCGTAATTATTCTCCCGCTTCTCCCCCCATTTCTCCCTGTCGGGGGTCAGTACACTCTTGAACCGAAGGAATACTCCCTCCAAAGTTTAAATCTGTCGTTCTAAAAGTCCCGTTTTGATAGATGTCAACTGAATACAAAACATGTCCTTGAGGCGTAGAGTAGGTATATTATCTAGACAAGCTGCTCGCGTTTACCCTTGGAGATAGCAATACAGACAACCCCACCAAATCACATACTTTGGCAGACAAAGCTTACGGTCATTGCGTGCCTACTTTATTAAGGCGATTTATCATGAGAAATTATTATCTGTGTAAGATTATGTTTTCATCTGTTCGAGTTCTGTGGCATTTACAACTTACACTAAAACAATTTAAAAAATACATAATGGTTAAAAGCAACAATTAAATCCATTGTTTGTCAACAGATCTGGTGACAAGCAAAATCGGCCTTGAACAATCGTATGCACGGAGTGCGATAGAAAGTAAAGATGCCGTCTCTTTTGTGTGTGTGTCTTTCTTGTTCTCCGTATAAATGCTTCTCTTTTACGCGTTTTATTATTATTTGTGTGACATGAGGTTGTACTTCAAAGCTTGACAGAACAATTTTGGCATTGGCTTGTATCTACGTGGTTTCGTTTGTTAAGATTTAATTAAGTAACTAACCTAAACTTACTAATCTTACTAAACACTAAATTGTAAATGAGGAAGTTTGAATGTTTGTTACTCAATCACGCTTCAACCACTAAACGGATCGGGATGAAACTTGGCACACATATAGGGTAGGTCCTAGTAGCTACTTTTTTTATCCCAGAAAATTGGGTAGTTCCCGCGAGAATACCGAAAAACGACTACGCGGACGGAGTCGCGGGTAACACCTGTAGAGTACAGACAACCCTGTCTGTGACGTGTCACCTGCTTGTGTCGTCCCTACGGCCCTGTGTGGTCCCTTCCTGGTACAATAACTCTATATTGAACGACACAAACTTTGTAGTTTAACAGCTAGGCGAATTTATTGATAGTCGCCGACGTCGGCGCGGCGTAGTGCACTCTTATTGCCCTTTTTACGGTTCCATAGTCAACAAGTAAGCCGTATAGTTTCGTCGTCTGTCTTTCCGTCTGTCCGCGCGTTACTTTAAAGACTTTTGGTACTACAAAGCTGTAAGCTTGCATAGTGATACATATAAGTCTACAAAGTAGTAGAACTAGACTTAATAGGTTTCTGAGATACAGACGGCTAAAAAGTGTAAGACAGCACCAAATAAGTTTAAACACGTTCTTGTTGTTTTAATTGATTTAATTTGATTTGACAATTTGTACTGTTTGTAATTGTATATATTGTAATAAATATTATTTGAACTGTTGTTTTTTAAAGTTATATTTAATGTTCACAGTAAATAGTCTATTTTTTTGTATTTTCCAGGTAAGGCACGACCTAACAGCTTGGAGATGAACAAACCAACCATCGGTATGTGTTGAAAAAGGTTCCGGGTCCCGGGGCCGATTCCCGGTAAGGGCAAATGTTTGTATGATGACCGCGATGTTTCTGAGTGTATATAGTGTAGATCAAAAATATGTTGACATTATTAAACGTTACTCAAATGTGACATTCATCGATTTCGATGGCGGCGTCCATGACATTTTTTTTTATCTAAAGGTACACCTCATTTTCTAGCGTGAGTCCTGAACTCCTGACGTGGCTCGCTACACCGCAGGTAGTCTTAAATTATCCTTTTGAGGTTGGCGTTTTAGGTCAAGCGTTTTCTGCCAGTTTTCCCCAAAAGTTCTCATAGATTGACGCACTTCCCGGGTTAAAATCCCGGTAAGGGCAGAAGTTTGTCCCCGAGTCTTGGATGTTTTCTATTTATTTCAATATGTATTTCCCATAGTACAAACCTAGAGCTTAATTTGTGTGACATTGTCCTCTGATATTTGATGGTGGTACGCCACGAAGACCTCTTTGAAGCGAGATCCTCCCCACCTGTGAGGTCAATAGAGCAAGAGTTTAGGTTTCGTTTGACTTTTCTGGACATTTTTTTTTTTTTTTTTAAGGGACCTACGTAGTTAGCCCCTGATGGCTTTGACTATTTCGCCGGAGAGAGGGCGGACTCCTGATGGGAGTCCACGCTGTAAATGGGTTTTTACACTAGCATGCCTAAGGGCGCCCCTATTGGGCCGACCTCGGACTTAGGACGCTAGGGGAGAATTTCAATCGAATTGGAGTTTCTGGTCAATGTAAATAAAGGCTCCGGCACATCTAACGCGTGTCAGAAGCGACGCGCGGCGAAAGCGTCACGCGCAAGTTGTAAGACAACAAATCAA
The DNA here is from genome assembly GCA_949316455.1 of Acleris holmiana. Taxonomy (NCBI): domain Eukaryota; kingdom Metazoa; phylum Arthropoda; class Insecta; order Lepidoptera; family Tortricidae; genus Acleris; species Acleris holmiana. The sequence continues at coordinate 19,423,705 of OX438766.1, forward strand.
ATTTGACCCGTCACATCAAAAAGTAACGCGTGCACGCCTTCAAACTGCTACGCGTCGCTGTCGCCGCGCACAACTCGGGCAGCGCGGCGCGCGGCGCGCGCGAAGCAGCAGCGTCGCGCGCGCGTGTATTCGAAGTTGTATTAAATGCGGCCGCCATGCTTAGCGTCACAGTGGGGCGTAGCGTGCGCGTCGCCGCAGCGACGCGTCAGCACGGCGTCAAGGAGGTTGTATTTTTTTACAATGCGCGATGGATTACGAAGTATAGGTATAATTTATATTATCATTGTAATTACACAAATCTAAAGTAAGTATAAATATTGATCGATAGGGATACTCGTATCACGTTTTCAAAAAAAAATTACATAGTTAAGGGCTTGAATTAAAACTTAAACAAAACATAAGTACCTAATTGATTCTTTTGTGTACGAAAGTTACCCATATAGGTACCTACTTGTAGTTTGTATGAATAACTTTCGTAACACAAAGTACCTAAGCGATCGTGATTTTGTTTTCATTAAGCCCTTAACTAGGTACTTATGAATTTTTTTTAAATCGACCCATATTTATTTTACTTACATAAGTACCTACTCGTTAACTGTTAATACTATGACTCATATGACTAAGTGTTATGAAAAATCATTTATGAAATCTTTTGACAATGCCACTTAGTGCAAGGCGGCTTCCTTTGACTATAAAGGTAGGTAGGTATTTGGCGGCACGCGCCGCCGCGCGGCATTACACAAGTTTATTTACGAATCGCATCAATTTTAACTTTAAACCCGTCCATATCATTTCAATTTTGCAATTAAATACCTAGATGTTGCTAACTCAACACCTATCGTAATTTTTACACACAATAAGTTTTACTTATTAGTAATTTTAAATTTACCTACCTACCTACGTATTTATTTCACCTGCATTTGAAACAAAAGTACTTACAATATAATCCACGGCACGTAAGTTTAGTGGTGGTAGGACCCCGTGCAGGGTCCGTCCGGATCGCTACCACCATCTTATCCATTAACCACCCGCCAAGCAACAGTGTTCGCATTATTGTGTTCCGGTGTGGGAATAAAACAACCGGTGAAATTACTAGCATAGAGGCATTCCATCTTAGTCCTCAGGGTTGGCAACGCATTTGAGGTCTTGGGATTATAGTCTTGAGAATTCAAATGTCTATGGGTCTCAGATTCCACTTACCATCAGGTGGCCTGAGTGCTAGTGTGCCTTCTCCTTAACATAAAAAAAAAAACAACAACATGGCCGCTACTGCGCAGGTAGGTAGTTTCGACTGTACTGTTTCGAAAGCGACGCGTGCGGTGGCGGAGGTGAGAAGCGACCCTAAAATCGACTTCTGCGCAGTTTTTACTTACATGCCGCGCATTATACCTATAAAATACCTGTCATAGGCAAGCTGGTACAAAATACCTAATTATTGTATAATTTACAAATAATCAGGTAAGTAGGTAGGTACTGTGAAGGACTGTAATTGTTATGCCACTATGGAACCCTGTCATAATGACAGCGTCAAACCACATGAAATAAAGCTAAAATTAATGATTAACGCTGTCTAATGACAGCGTTTGACAGGGTTCCATAGTGGCATAACAATAGAGGTCCTTGACCGCATATCTGGAAAAACTAGAGCTCCGGTTTTTTAAATCATTTTAAGGCATGGTTACACGGAACATCACAAGTGACTTACGGGGAGACATTTTTTCGCCGATACTGGGTTTTTTATTTTTTATACCTACTGTGTCACTGTGACGAATAGGTATTATACGAGGAATATTCCTATTAGCTCGCGGGCCGGTTGCAAAGTTCAAATCAAAACCTCTTGCTAAGCCATTCCGGACTGACTTCAAACCAGATTTGACTTTAAGTAATAAGATAGATATAAGTCATTGGACGGAATCGAAGCTAGCTGCTAGCGGCGACCTCAAAGGTTTGACAACGCCGCCGCCGCCTAGGTATCGTCGCGGCAAACAAAATTTTACCTCACGCCTTATAACAACATACCTAATACATCTAACAACATGATATTCGGAACAACTTAGAATTGCACGTGATTTGTTGTTGGCTACATTTTTGTTTACATATTAAATCATTAAATTACACTTACCGTAAACAAATCGCTACCCTCTCTCTTGATGTTATCGAGGATCTGAAATTTGTGTCACTTTTTAGGGTTCCGTAGCCAAATGGCAAAAAACGGAACCCTTATAGATTCGTCATGTCTGTCCGTCTGTCCGTCCGTATGTCACAGCCACTTTATTCCGTAACTATAAGAGCTATACTGTGGAAACTTGGTAAGTAGATGTATTCGGTGAACCGCATTAAGATTTTCATACAAAAATAGAAAAAAAACAATAAATTTTTGGGGTTCCCCATACTTAGAACTGAAACTCAAAAATTTTTTTTTCATCAAACTCATACGTGTGGGGTATCTATGGATAGGTATTCAAAAATGATATTGAGGTTTCTATTATATTTTTTTTCTAAACTGAATAGTTTGCGCGAGAGACGCTTCCAAAGTGGAAAAATGTGTGTCCCCCCCCCCGTAACTTCTAAAATAAGGGAATGATAAATGTAAAAATAATATATGATGTACATTACCATGCAAACTTCCACCGAAAATTGGTTTGAACGAGATCTAGTAAGTAGTTTTTTTTTAATACGTCATAAAAACATTGATCAAAGCTACAACGAACTTTTATATTATGTTACTTGCTGCTACGGAACCCTTCATGGGCGAGTCCGACTCGCACTTGGCCGCTTTTTATTATTGCAAGGCGCAATAATTCATGCAATTCTTCAAAACTATTTCTCGACATTCTAAAATACGTGAAAAATCGATCTTCGTGGCTTTCAAGTTCCCTGCACAGACGATGATATTCCCCATATTGTTCCCGTCTGGTAATAATATCATGTACCCAAACTCGTTTTTTTCTACTTAGAGCGAAAAGCAATAGAAATTCTTCATCAGAGTCCGTGTCGTTCGACATCTTGAAGCCAACTAACGCGCGCGCGACGCGCGACCTGTCACACCGAACGCCGCAGCGAAGCATGAGCAACGCGTGCACGCGGTGAAGCTGCCGCCGCGGCGCGCCGGCCTGCAGTGTGCCGGGTGCCGCGACGCTGACGCCACGCGTCGCGACGCGACGCTCACGACACGCGTTTGATGTGCCTGAGCCTTAAGACGTCGTCCGTACAGTCTGCGTCCAAAGTAACTTGTCACTTCAAGTGACTTTTGTACTGCATTAACACATTAGACAAATGCTTATGTGACAGTAAAGCGAGCAGGTAAAGTCAAGGTCATAAATATGTATACACTTTAGTACCTTGTCTATTTAACATCATGCTTAAACTGCCAAATGAAATTGTCACAGCGATTAATGTGACAAGGTACTAAAGTGTATACATATTTATGACCTTGACTGTACTAAAGTGATCAGTTACTTTTGACGCTGACTGTATAGAGGACCATAAATAACGTACTCTACCACTATATACTTTAATAAACTCCTGATAGTCCCTCCTTGGTCTGAATGGGAACAATGCTGATAGCGGATCATCCTTGACCGCACCTGTGCCGGCGCGTGCGCAACAATGCGCCTACGCCGAACAATGGCCGGCATGGCGGCGCCCCGCGGCGGGTAGGATTCCCAGTGTTGCGCCAGGCTAAAAGACTAAAAGAAATAAGAAATGTTGCTTGTTTATCGATACATTAACATAGGTCACCAGTTGAAACCTACCGTTGACGACACTGTTGCTCTAGCAAGCAAATCCATACTAATTATACCTATAAAGTATAGCAATAAAAGACTTCTTCGCAGACGGAGTCGCGGGCAATAGCTAGTTATGTAAAAATAAAACAGAATGGAAATTTAAAATATTAATTCAATCTCACATAAATAGGACCATCGCCATTTTAAATTTCTAATGTAATTTTTGATTCCTTAATATTAATTACGTGATGATTATTTTTTCTATGTAAGTATTTATTTTTCGTAGTATACATATAAGCCTGTTTTTCGTTTTTACGTACAGTCGAAGTCATAAATATCTTTACACTTTAGTACCTTGTCACTTTCATTCACGGAGACAAATTTCATATACAATAGGTACATGAAATTGTCTCAGTGAATGAAAGTGACAAGGTACTGAAGTGTAAACATATTTTTGACTTCGACTGTACCTACCCATATTACAGCCAGCCAGGACCTAAGTTTGAGACTGAGTCAATTTGTGTGAGATTGTTCCGTGATATTTATTTAAATTATTATATATTCGAAGTTCATTGACGTATTAAGTAAAGGTTGACATTGCATTTGTATACTTTTTAAAACTAGTATCTGTTTTAACCCCAATATTGCAAAATCTACCTTGCTACGCCTGAAATAAAGTTTAAATCAAGAACCAGTTTGACTACCTAAAAAAAAACCTAAATGTTACACATGATATTTATATATTTGTAAATGTTCCATCAGTCTGATGTTAATTGACCCCCAATCAAGGTGAAAGTCGATCGCTCTTCGGTGACCTAGATCTTGCTGTCGATCTAGATTGCGTTATTGAAATTAAGACTTTATTTTAATACATTGAAGAACTACGTGTATTTTGGGTTTTACCACTATTGACCCAAAGTGGTAATTAGACTAAAGGTTATATTGGTATAGGTATGCAATGTGTATTTTGTTTTGTTTTCGTATGTAATATCGGTGTTGTATCATAATCCTTTTCGAGTAAGAAATATTAAAAAAAAAGATTAATGATTGACGTATATAGATAAATATCATATCTGCTAATTTTGCTATCCTTTAATTTAAATAGAACAAAAATCTGACATCTTGTCATACGATCCACATTAGGAATAATTAAAGCCTGAAAGTTTTGTTAATTATTTTTTTAAAACCGAAGTTAATAAAAGCAACATCGTGAAGTATCTCTTTTATTAGAATTTAAACTTGCGAACACACACGCAGACGGACACTCAGGCCACTTGATGGTAAGTGGAATCCAAGACCCTTCAAATGCGTCGCCAACCCTGAGGATTAAGCCTTCAAATAAGTCATACATAAAAATATAATATCATAATTGTTAGAAACATAATTTATTACCATTTAAAAACGACGCCTAAGTTACCCTAAGTTATCCTTTACCGTTCCATAAAACCTCCAGTTTTGTTCCAAGAACATGACCCCATTCAAATCCAAAATCGATAATAAATCCTTAATCGCAGCTATGCAAATATCGCGGTTTCTCTTACACTGTTGATTCCATGCAAATGTATGCTCAACACGTTTGCTGCCAAGCTACCCAAATTCCGTACAAACTCGACTCAGCTTTTAAATTATGGGCATTGAATAAGCGACCCGAATTCAAAAAGATAAGCCTCAAAGTGCATTAACATTGATGAATGGGCTATGTAACGCTATTATGTAATGAGCAATACTGGCCTCGATGTGAAAGGATACAAGTTCAATTGTTGGTGTTATAATTTTATGACATTTCTTCACTACGATAATATGCGTATTTTTTAATTTAAGTATGACGAATTGTGAAGCAACGATGAACGAGGCGTGAAATGCAAGGAGTCTGTGACACGGACGTTCTACTTTTGAACCTGCACTTATGCTGACTTTACTAAAGGCAGAGATACCTCAATTTTGCTTTTACTTGACACAGACTTTATAAAATGACAACGGTTGTGACCATTCAACTGAATCAAAAGTAACCATTTTGCGAAGCAATTTAATGTCACATAATATCGCATAGTGTACTCGTAACATGAACCCACCTTAATACTTCTTCAGTCATCTTTATGAAAACTTTTTTGAAGAATTTTTAATATTAGATAATTCTTTAATATTTATTCTTTAGTACTTAAGCAATTTTAATATTTTGAATAATGTTACCCATTTGTATAAATTCAATGCTATAATGACGTAATCAAAAATAAATAAAGTCGTTGAACATGCAAATTCTTTGGTTAGATGTGCATGGCTTGGAAAAATATTAAATTTAAAAAAATGGAAAGTAAAAAGCACTGGTTCGCAAAAACGAAACTAAGGAACGAAAGTACCACTTTTCGAGCAACTGTAGGTACCTATTCAAATAAATTTATTGTCCAAACACGAAACGAAAAAAACATGTGGTAGGTATGGTATAGTTCAAAGTATCAAATAGTGTCAGATAGGGTCGTACCTCTCAGCAAAATACCGTAGCGTGGGGGCTACTACCCATGACGCTGCTTTTCAGTGGCTCTATATTCACGAATACCAGTGTACCTACATTAAATAATAAATTTATAATTAAATAAATAAATTTAGATTTAGGCACAAATTCCTTTACGTATAGGTATCACTTGTTTGGACTTAGATTACAGTGGCACTAGACGAAATGAATTCGGCAACAATATCGTTTACGATAATGGTTTAATGTGATGTACACTGCCGGACGGTCGTGTCGACCGGTTGTCACTGCCACACACATTTTTACAGTTTTCGAAAATCGTTAAGTTTACAGTCATGCATCTTGTCAAGGTCCCAGCCATGCTATTTGAGGTTTTTACGTTCAAGTTATTTTATTCATTCCCAAGATAGACAGAAATGCGATTAAGCTTTTTCCGTAATGCTGAAAGAGTAAAATGAAATAAATTACTGGCCAGTGTCTGAGACGAAATGAAATAAAAAAACCAAAACGGCTTTAATTGCGAACGTTTAAAAAAGGAACTCGAAGCGATCAGGTGACTAACGCCAGGGAATGTATATTATACGGATAAAATCGAAAGTATGACGCAACAACGTCCCGTTTTCACGCTTTCTAATTAATTGCATAATTCTCCGGTTGTTAATTGGTGGGCGGGTTTATTGTATAGGGTTGCCAGGGAATGAGCTGGAAGGAGTTGGTGCTTTTTTTTGTTAATTGCTGTGCGTTTATAAGTATTAATTTTTTTTACACAGGGGTTTTTATAAATTGCTTTATTATTTACAATCTAGCCGAAGCCCGCTGTCTTTGTTCGAGTTTTTTTTTACTGTACATATTTACAAAAAAGGTACGATTTGTAAACAGCCACATTAGTTAAAAACTGTGTCGCAGCTGGTGCATAGTTTTCCTTTTACTCGCAACTATTAGGATAATAAGTAGGTCAAGTCATTCGACTCAACATTCTTCCTTTACCTTCTTTCTTCCCTTTTTATTTATCTTTTAATACTTACGTTTGCGTGAATTTATTTTATCGGCTTATGTTGGCGAGATGTTATGCGAGTCGAGGGGTTAGGTTTTGATGCGTAGGAAAGAAAAACATCACAGAGCGCCAGAGTGTGCAGTTTGATGATCTACGCACAACGCCCACGCGCCTGCGCTCGCGCACATTCTCACGCATGATGAATAACGGCGCTTCGGCTACAATAAGGGAATGATAATGGGTTATAGCTGAGATTAGCGATTAACCCCTCATTAGAGTCATACATTGGATTCTCTGTTAGTAACTTACAGGTATTATTGAGAGTTTATATCACTAAGTCAAAATACTAAAAGCGATGATAATAATATGAAGCGTAAAGAAATTCGCTCGCTCGTATTTGTCAGAAAGTGACGGATGTTTCAAATATATATCACATAGGACAATGTCATACAAATTGACCTAGTCCCAAACTAAGTTCTAGGCTTGTACCTACTATGGGTACTACACAACGATAAATTTACATATATAGAGAAATATATACTCAACAGAAAAATATCTGCGCTTACCGGGATTTGAACCCAGGACCCCTAGCTTCGAAGGCAGGGTCACTACCAACTAGGCTAGCGTGTCGTCATGTTTTGTCACGCGATAAACACGGCCATAATAAGCCCCCTGATATTCTTTGTACCCCCCCCCCCCCCTCCTCTATTATTGCCACAATTTTTTGCTACCATTTCTAGTGCTATGACACTTTGGCAACGCGGAAAAAACTCATTGCTGGTCGCATCTTGTTTCCTCCTTTATCAGTGGGATCACCCAAAGTTCTAATCACCCGCTCCGCATTTACCAATCATGCGGTTCTTTCACGTGTTCCACGCCCGACTCTTCATCATCATACAAAACCGACGCGATATCGTGTCCACCCGAACACAGAAATTGATTCGTCATAAGCCTCAGTCCTGTTATCCCAAGCGTGGGATCGCCGCGGGGGCTTCACGGAACTTGGGTTATTACTGAACTGCCTGGGCGCACGCTAGCTGCAAATTTACGAATTTCGTTCGGCAATCATCGGCCGATCGCCTGGCAGTTTAATTTACGTTCGTCAAATTCGTCGGCCATTACAATCGGAGTCGGGGCCGGTCGGAGATAATTGCCAGGTTCTTGTGAACCGTATGGATGAATAAAAGTGAATCCTGGCAGTTTTGGATGCAACGAAGTGTAAATGCTAAACCATAAGCTCTGTTAAACATCATAGAATGCTGTTTTTACAAGCTTTTTATCAACTCGCAATGTATGTTCGGGTCAAATCTTGCAAGGAAGATTTGAACCACTTCCCGTTTACCGATTGAGCTGAAATTTGGTATACCTGCGTAACTTCAATAACAATACAATAATATTGCATGATGATGGAGTCGGAAGGTGATGAAAGGATCTCCGCTATACTTAAAGTAGACCCACCGTGTTTGGAGTCATTAGTTTGGCCTTGCTAAGCAGTAAATGACTTTGCTATTGACTTTAGTCAACGAAAGCTTGTCCCAAATATTTTTTTGGTAGAATTATATTATACATTTGTCAGTGGCAAACGTAGCTCAGATTCTGACGAGTTAGCTCTCTCTGGACAAATATCCGTCTGATGGACGATGGATACAGGGATATGTTTCTGAGTTTTGGATGTTTTCTATGTATTTCGTTGTCTAGCTAGTACTAAGTTACAGCTTAGTGCACTCATAGTTTTTGGCACACTAGAGAAATCACTCACGCGTTACCCGAAACCTTTTAGCTCCCTTTCCGATTGTTATTAGACCATATCCTGTCGCTTGTTAATAATACTCGGCAGTGTTAAAATAGTACACGTGTCTTTACATTGCACTACTCTCTTGGGATTTTGCAATACCTTTTCAGGGTTGTGTCGTTTGGGGACGTTCTTGGTCGCGGATCGCAACGACGAGCTGGTCTTTGAATGTGGCTGTGTCATCTTGGCACTTGAGATTAACTCTTGGTTACCTGGTATAGAGGAATAAAAATTTGCAAGTGACGTTGACAACTTAAATTTGCGGGTTTGTACAGAAAGGTTAGATGCCTCCGATGACGCAATTCCAAGTTATCTCATAGCAATCAATCGGTTGGTGCGATCCAGCGATACAATCAGACTCGCAGTTAGATTGCTAATTGCTTCTAGCTATTTTGTATAAAAAGGCCGTATCTCACCTTTTACAAAGCTCTCGGCAATTTGCACTGAGAAAGATTCCTCCTGGTATGTGATTGTTTAATCTCGACTGATAATTGGACGGGGAGTCGTGTCTTGTTCGTAGGTAACGGCGTTTTAATCGCTCGTCAATATCAATAGGAATTACTGTTCTAACGAGTGATAAAGGTTGTTCAACTGTTACTGGCAAGTTGAAAACCGCTCTCACAAAAACATAAGCATGCCGATTGTCAATATATAATTCACGGACACTACACTACACTTCTTTGAGCTGTCAGTAACTGTCATGCTGGAAACGTCTATAATACTTCTAGTATTGCACAATCAGCAACACAACTTACGGATCACACTCTAATCAAAACTATTTATAAACGACTCTATCCTCATCAGCCTAAGAGCGTGTGTAAAAGTTTTGATCACCTATTTGACTCAGATACTTCTGTGGCTAGTTGTATGTTATTAACACCGGAAGATGTCCGTTACAGCGTCCATCAATGGGACTATCTTCGCCGTGACCCTAATGAGGTGTTGGAACATGCATTACAAGCTTTTGTACTCGGATTATTGTCTTTTTTTATTTTGGCTACCTATTTCTACCTTAGGCAGAAGTTGTTTTTAACTCCACGACAGAAATAGAGGTGTTGTAAGTTTAACGTGTGTATTTGAAAAGAAAGAAAGAAAAGAAAAGAAAAATACATTTATTCACTAAACACAACAAGACACACAAAAAGTTAAAACAGTAAAGTAAAAGACAAAGTGGTAGTCATGTCTGTGAAATCATATCACGGGCCGATTAGGGAAGTTCTTGGCTAGGTTTAGTAAAAAATAGTTGGGCTGTTTAGAAGTTATCCGCTTTGAAAGTAGGCGTCGTATTATGTCGGAGTTTTTTATCTATTTGTGCACTCAGGAGAAATGAAAACGGGTAATTTTCTATGGAAATTCTGTATTAAGTGACCCGTTTTAAATGCTCGTGACTATAGTTATTGTTATAAATGTATTTGGCTTGGTTCGGTAATCGGTGGCTTGGCCAGAGTTTAAAATAAGAGTTTTTTTTTTTAAAGCTGTATATTGTATTTCTAAAGGCAGCGCAGATAATTTTAACTGCCATGAATTGTAACACGTGTCACGTGTTACAATAGGATCGAAAGTAATTAACATCACAAATTCTCCGCAAGCATCTCGTTGTATTTGTGATCGCTTATAATGACCTGAGAATACTATTGAGATAACTTTTAGTTAATCATACAAACAGGGAGATTTTTGTAAGGAGACATTTTAATCTACGTACAAGGAAATAAAGTTCAATTACCTTTGCACTTAAATTCCATTTACAATTTTGGAAATTATTAAAATGTCCTTTATACCCATTCCCATTAAAATATAGTTTAAACTAAATTGTCTTTATTATGTACCTCATGTAGCACACCGGGTCTTACGAGGTTATAGTTTTACTGGTATTTTACTGCGTTATAATTAACTACGATGGGAAACATCAAACGATAGCGATCGTTTCCGACCTACAATTATGTTTGATATCGACACGAATAAATATTTATTGCATTATAATCAGATGTCGATCTGCATAATTAATGCACCATTTAGCGATGCTGAATGCTTTACGATCGGTAATGATCGTGTCCGCTCGGCCATCTTCGGTCGTTTACTGTCACATTCGTCATTCGTTATTGTTTTGACACGTTTATACGGATGCATCATTTGGTGGCATCGGAGCTGTAATTGACCCTACTATAGTTCATCCTCGGAAGGACCGAGATCCAGAAAAAAAGATTCATTGGGTATCTTTTAAATATATTCAAAACCGAATGAAGTTTAGTTGCTTTGGATTTGAGCCAAATAGTTTAACAAACATTGACTTGATTTCTTGCTACCTGATTTTTGTCGTATATTCTTAAGAACCGCATAGGACTTAATTAAACTTAGACCTAAGAAGAAACGGTTTAATGACTTCTTTGTTTCGTTTAACGGGTGTGCGAAGATCATTCGGTTCGAATTATAAATGATCTCGGTAGGTTGTTGATTGCTAATCAATACTAACGTTTTATGGTAATTTACAGTTATATTGCTCAATAGTTAATTAACTGTTAAAACTTTAGTAAAATGAGTTGACTGTGTTCTATATGAATTTTAAAACGCATATCAGCGTTTCACGTATCTACATGTTTTTTTTTTTCAATTCCTGACATAAAAAGCGGAGAATAAGTTCAACGTATGTTTCCCTGTTTGTATGTTGCAAGTAGCTCCCAAATGGATGGACCGAATTGGAGGCAGTTTTTTAACCGACTTCATAAAAAGGAGGAGGTAACGTATGTTCCATTGTATGTTTTGTTTGACGACACGCTAGCCTAGTTGGGAGTGACCCTGCCTTCGAAGCTAGGGGTCCTGGGTTCAAATCCCGGTAAGGACAGATATTTGTGTGAAGAGCACGAGTATTTGTTCCTGAGTCTTGGATGTTTTCTATGTATTTAAGTATATATTTCTCTAATATATAAGTAAGTTTATCGTTGTCTAGTACCCATAGCACAAGCCTAGAGCTTAGTTTGGGACTAGGTCAATTTGTGTGACATTGTCCCGTGATATTATTATTATTATTATTATTATGTTTTATTATTAATTTATGTTCACCGATTACTCCGTCAATTGTGGACCAATTTTAAAAAATATTTTTTGGTTTGATAGAGTATACTTCCGAGATGGTCCCATTCTCACCAAATCTGAGTCTAATGAGGGGATCAGTGAGGAATTGAGGGAACTCCTCAAATATTGTAGGCAAACATATAGCGATTTTAGTAGTTTTAGTAACAAATCTAGCATTTGCATTCATAAAGTATCAGTTGAGGAAGTGGAACTGATGATGAAGACCACAGATGGCTATCGGAACTCCTCAACGGTACCTATTTCAAGGGTGGCGATCAGATACCTCGATTAAAATAGTTGAGCGACTACAGCGAAGAATATTTACTTGTTGAAATATGACTATGACTTTCTGGCGGCGTTGCTTGCGGCGCGCTTGAAACTTAAAGTTCCATATCAACCTATTAGAAGTTAATTTTTGCGTTTTTGAAGGCGGTTTTTTGTTTATTTTATTTTATACTTTTAGTGATCACAATACGCTGTTCCGTAGTCACACTTACAAGTTGATATGAAACTTTATTTAGTAAAGCTATTTGAATCGGGGTGGTTCTTAGCTGGGTTCGATTGAATTTAAGAGATATCAGCTCTGTAAGAAGGGGTCGTCACCATTTTGGGGTTTTTATTTATTTTATACTCCTTTGTAGAGTACGAGTATAAAGACACAGTATACAGATTTATTTATAACGAGCTTTTACTAGCGGCTCCGGCCGCGTAGAAGTCGTTTATCGCTATGCCCTCAGGAACCGTCCAATTTTCCCCGGGACTCTAAAGCGTTTCAGCGGTTTAACCGTGAAAGCGTAACAAACAGACATTTATAATATTAGTAAAGATATCAAATGCATGTCAAGTTATTATTAATAGTTGTTTTGAAAATATCCTTTGTCCTCTATTAAAAAGGAAGGCCGTTATAACTTATAAACTAGAAAAGTAACGTTAAAACGTCAGTTTCTTTAAATGTCTTGTAAGTATCATTATAGTGATGTAACAGTTCTTTGTCTGCGCCCTTGCAATTGCCAGCGAGTGATTAGCGTGCGTAATTAACTGCAATTACATGCAGTTGGAACAAGCTTTGTTCTTTGTCACCCAGAGCTCAAAGGCGATATTAGAGTGATTCTTGTTTTTTGACTGCTTCTTGTAAAGTTTGTGTGTCATGGAGTTCTCCACTAGATGTGTTTTATTCGAGTATTTTTTTTGTTAGTCAAAGAACAGGGCCTCCTGCTCTCTAGGTAAAACAAAATTTATTTATTTATTGATCATATAATTAACACTAACAGTCAAGCCATACATGTTAATCAAATCATGGAAAAACAATATTTACTAAAGAGTTAAGTTAAACGTAATCGCAAATACTACGTACCTAAGTACATTTATTGAACTGAGCTTGGTGTTACAATAGATTCTAGGTGGTGGTGGTGTTATATTGCTTGTGACAATGTTATTTTTATTTGTTAAAGTTATAGCTCGTATTTACTTGACAACAATCGCGTCCTAGTTATAAAAATTACGATAAATAAAATACAAATACATAACGTCACGCCTTCATTCCCAGAGTGGGGTAGGCAGAGCTATAGAATGCCAACAACTCTAAACTGGTTGGTAACTCTGTAACCACATTTTCCTTATTTTTTCTAAAATGTTTACCAAATGTTTTATAATATCAAATAAAGAGATTGAGTTTGAGTTTTATATAGAAATGCAAGTATTTTTAGTTTGTGAATCCGTTTAAACCCTTTTACAGTTTGCACCAATGTGAATGATTTAACCAAGAACACAATACATATTCAATTATTTACTGGAAATTAATTTCAGAGCAAATAACATTTCGAAAAACTAAGGTACTAATGTTGAACCTATGCAACTAGCTCTGGTTTAAAAAGGGTTAATGAGAATTGGCAACTCACGCTGGACTTTATTCGTATTAATATGTAGCTGCCACATAAAGCCTCAGTGCCACCCACGCTAGTACCCGCTCCCGGTTTCGCTTGAGACCATTAACATACAACACATGACAAAATGTGCACCCACTTTTAGGAAAGTATTTTCAATAAAAACATTTTTTTCGTGATTTGTGAACTTTTAAATAATTTATCGACGAACTGCGGGGTCTATTATGGTCGTTTATCGATGAGATTAAACGTGGATGAAATATCTTTTTCTGACGAATATGTTAGTGCGAGAGTGACGGATGCTTTATTCACCGCGATAAAGCCGATCATAATCTATCTATTTATGTAAGTATTTGAATGTATTAGTTTTGTTTTTATTCTATGGTTCTTTTTTTTTGTTTTTATAGTCTTTTTGGTTAGTTTTTGTTTTTTGGGTGCTCTAAATAAATTTGTACACCTGTTTACTCGATGCACAACCTTTCACTTCTCTCAATCTCTCAAGAGTTAGCTGGAAGAGATCCCTTAAAGGGATAAGTTCGCCTTTGTACATCTTTTATTTTTATTCATTGTATTGTTTTGGTTTTTCTTTTGTACAATAAAGTGTTTACATACATACATACATACATAATACGGGCTATGTTTCCGGAGTTGTTTGTCGTTCCTTACGCATTCGTACCAAAGTTCATCCATTGTTGAATCTCAATACTACAAACTTCTTTGTTGCTTTTACTCAACTTAAAATTGGAATAATATTTGGGGCGTAGAAGGCTGTACCTTCCTAACAACCCCCTTTTTAACGCCGTAGGTGCCTTTTATTTACCATACGTAATAAGACGTTTGCGTCTTTGCGATAGCGCGGTTATTGTCTTTGGTTCTCTTTTTTTTCCGCCGCGTCTGTTTTAAATTCGGCCAGTTTTTTATCTCCGTCTGCCACAATTAACACAATGGGAGGAGAGTTTGTCCTTTTATGTCTGCGCGAGTGATTTGTGAGAAATTTAAAAATGTTTGATGCAGTTTTGTTTTTTAGGGACATATGTACCTATTTAACTTTTACTACTTATTTTTACCGGTTTTATTTTAACTAGATTAATAGATTTAAAAAAAAACAGTCTTTATTGCAAGCTTTAAGCTAAGCGTTGTAACTTAGTAGTTTATTGCTAACAATGAATTCCTTCGGCTTCATGTAACACCTAAATGTTTACGACTGTTATAAACTTGGTTTACGAATGTTAATCTAAGCCCTTATACGCCGATGTCGAACGCCGACTTTCACCGTATTCGCGCCTTGGACCCGACCATTACCTTTCCCATGCCGGTGCCAGCACGTGTCTCCGAATACATTATCTGTGGTTCATCTCGTAAACACATCTATAGAAAAACAAACTTATTTAAAACGGTGGTGAAACACGGAACTAATCTAAGCATATACTAAACTATGGAGGCGCCTCGACGACAGCGCCAATCTAACCGCTTCGAATAACTTTGTATTCATAATTCATGTCGATAGTCTCAAGCTTTTGTCCGCCAATGTGTCAGCTCTAAACCAATTCCGTTTTCAAAATATTTTTTTATAATTCATTGTGTGGCGCCGCGGGCGGTAGTTTACGGCCAGTTTCGGCGATCCGTATCTAATATTTAAAACGCGGATAATTTTAATTATTATTTTACAATTATAAGATAACAATTCGTATTTCGAATTTGGTTATGTAATCCTTTTGTTTTCGTTTATGAATAAATTTGCTTCGTTTATGTAACTTAATGTTTTTGGCTGGAATTTCACTAGGTCAGACTAGTTGGTCTATTATTTTTAATTGTGGTCTATTATTTTGTATAACGATTAGAAATCTGAAATGATCACCTGACATCACAGATCTAATTTCTATTTTTGTGAATAATATTTTGATTTACCAAATCATATACATAAATATGGAACATTACATTAAAACATTCTCCTTTTAAATCAATTAAAAACACGGCTCTATCTTGACCGAACGTCAATGATACGTTTATTAACTCCATTCCAAATTTAACTTTTTAAATCTTCGTGGGCGGAGCCGGTGTCATTTTTCAGTTTGACTTTTTTAATAATTTATTGGATAGGCATTAACGGTTCGGTTTAGTTTTGGGCGAAAAAAATGTCTTGTTATGACCCGATTTCTGGTAGTTGTTAAAAGATTTATGTAAGGTGCGTTTTGGTTTGGGTGTATAGTATCATACACATTTTATACGGACATGCATGTATGTCAACCGTATGCATCTGACATTCCATCTCTATTGGCAGTGGGACTGAGCTTATCGCGCATCGTGCGGCAATGAACTTGCGCACGCGCACGCATTGCTTTACCGCACATGTTTGCGCAACTCGCGTCTCGGGCGACTACCGATAATTTGGTTTTTTGTTCTGTGCAGCCCGCTTGCTACAAAACTTTTCAAGTGTACATTTTTAGAAAATGTTTAAAACGGGTTAGGATTTTAAAACACACTTTCCTGAAATATGCACTTTCTCTAAAGGTGCACTTCTTAGAAGGGTCATTTTCTCGGAAGGTACACTTTCTCTAAAAGTGCACTTCCCGATATGTACACTTAGTCAATAGGTGCACTTTCGCAAAAGGTATATTTTCCCTGAAAGTACTCTTTAGGGATAGGGGTATCCCTGTTTTATAGTGCTAAGGGTTTCTATGAAATAGTGCAAATGCAAACAGACTGACACACAGAAGGTCGGACAAAAGGACGGACGGACGGACAGAAAGACCAAAACTATAAATGTTCCGTTAAAATATTTGGCTACTTTGGATACTTCTTACTACATACATGAGAAAATGGGAAAGTGTACATTTCGGAAAAGCATGCGTTTTGGTAAAATGCACTGTTTGAAAAAGTGCACATTTCGGGAAAGTGTGCGTTTTGGAAAAGTGGACTGAATGAAAAAGTGCACATTTAGGGAAAGCCTGCGTTTTGGAAAAGTGTGCATTTTGGGAGTGTACATTTTGCGGAAAGTGCACCTTTGCAGAAAGTGCACATTTCGGGAAAGTGTGTTTTACTAGCCTAACCCTTTAAAACTTTACTTCGCCGCTTAGGTTTATGTTACCTGTCAGCTGTGAAACGTTTTGGTTACATACACACATACATAAAATCACGCCTTCATTCCCAGAACGGGGTAGACAGAGCTACAGAAATACCAACAACTCTAGACTTGTTTATAATTCTGTAACCACATTTTGCGCAAACAGGGCAAGAAGTTTACTAGTGTATCATTGACAAGTTGCAAGCCCATCGCCTAACAGTACTACGAGCCCTAGTCGCCTATGTTTCGGTTGTTCCTGCTCATTTGAATCAGTGATTAAAAATATCCGTTAATTACAAACCTGACAGAATTTTGACGTCGATAGCGTCGGTCGATAAACAATCAATGGACCGCCGATCGATACCACCAATCGACGTCGATCGACCCTACCTTCTACTCGTTTTTACTCAGCTGTATTATTTCTCACGACTTATGGTGTCAATTTTCCTCATCACGTCCAAATATCAAATTTATTTTTAATCTCTGGGTCAGTACGAGACTTGGGTCATGTTTATACTGCCGGTAACTGCTTACATTTCGAGCCGTAAACTGACCTCTTGTAATTGAATCGTTGACCGAAACCAAAACTAATCGAAAAAAGGCAACATTACGTAATCGATTCTGTCTCTAAGTACTCACATAAGTACAAAGCATTTTTATTTTTAGGGATTTCTTGCTCGTATTTTTGTTTTAGCCAAGCTCTTACACGGCACGGTTTATTTTATCGCCATTTTTTTTTAATGAACGTAACTATGGAACTACCTTTATACAGTTTCCTGGATGTGATCATAGAGAGAAAGAAGTTCATCTTCATTCATCCGTCATGCATTAATCTTTGAAGTATTGTACCTTAGAAATGTTGTATGTCGGTTTAATCACCAGTGTTATACATATATACTGTTAACAATAAGGACGTCCTTCACTCGGCGTCTCGATTCTAATCTACCTACCTACCTAACCATACCTACTCGTAACAGTACATAACATCACGCCTTCATTCCCAAAGTGAGGTAGGCAGAGCTGCAGAAATACAACAACTCTAAAAAGTCTTGTTGATAATTCTGTAACCACATCTCGCACAATCAGGCTAAGAAGTTTACTAGTGTATTAGTGACAGGTTGCAAGTCCATCGCCTAATAGAACTACAAGCCTCCCTAAGTCGCCTCTTACGACATCCACGGGAAGACATAGAGTGGCACTATTCTAACCCGGCAACCTAGTATTATACCTATTAAATTTATCAGTTAGGTCACTCTAATGACATCATTAGTCGCAACTTAATACCCGGCGGCAAAACGATAACAGACTGATCTCCACGGACCAAACCTCGTCAAACAGTTAGAACTCTTCACGCCCACTGAAAGCGATAATCTCGTATGGAATATCAGCTTTTTTCGGCTGAAGCCACAGGACGTTGACCCCGGGTTCACGACCGCCACGCCACTTAACTGCAAAAAACACTCGCCAGATGCAAAACGCGGTTAACATTTCACGTGATGAACGAAAAACCACGCGGGTGTTCCAACTTCAAACATCGGGATAAAAAGTAAACGCGGTCTATGGTGCGATTGGTGCGGTTCGTGTTCGAAATTTGAATCGATTGACGTTTATATTTCCGTTGACGAATTGATTGGCAAGATGGCGGATATGCTTAAGGTGACGATGGAATTGTGTTTTAGCTAAACTGTACATTTGGTGGACGATTCAAGATTGCGGTTATATGGAATTCTCGTATGATCGTGTGCTATAGTTTATTGCATTCTTTCTGTTTACCCGTTCGCCACTGCTTTCTTTTTCCTTGCATTATTCACATTTTCTCGCAATCACTAAGTTACATAAAGATATGTAACTAGCTACTTCGTAACTTCTTCGATCGATATTTTTTAATGGGCTTCTTAATTTGTACGTAGTTTGTTTTCTGTGTTTTGGTCCGTGTTTCTTGGTGGAATGTTGGAATAAAACAAAAGCGGCGGTAAATTATCGGATATGTAAACATGTTAATGACACGTGGGGAGTGATCGTGATATATGCGCCCGCGCCGATCCAATAGCTCGTAAACGCTTTGAGCAAGATACAGGGTGTACAAGATAGTGGCTGAGAGCGATCGTATTTTTTTTGCTAATGTTTTCTTATTAATTGCCTATTGTTATTTTCTGCCTTTAACTTTTATTAAATTATCGACTCTTCCTCTTTGGACCTTACGAGTATATGAATAGAAACAAGTAATGTGCCATAGTACTTTTGGATATGAAAAACATTGTGATGGAGAAATGATAAGGTAGGTCTCTTAAACAACTTGTTCTTAACCTCGATCGACATTAACCGGCGAATTTAAGTTGTGCATTCTCAATAACGTAGCTTTACCCGTCGAGTGAATCCGCTCTCGTTTCGCTCGCTCGATCGATCGTTTGAAAGAGAACTGTTTTAACACCACAAGTTTTATTTCTAGATTTTATTATACCACCGTAAGTAAGGCTGTAGTTTGCGCCCGCGCCGGCGCGGCGGCGGGTGCACTACGTCCGCGCAGGCGCCGGCGTCGCTCATGCAATATTTATGTCTAACCGGCAATCAAACGCGCTGATTGCCGAGTGCTTAGGGAAAAACTTCGCTAAGAAATTCTACTATTTACTGGTTTATGGTCATAGTTTTCGTTTTAATGTTTGTAAAACTACTTTAACTTGTGCAATAACACAATATAGACTACAGCTGAATCTGTACTAAATGTAGATTAGACGCATTACGCTACGGTTTTCGAAAACTGACTATATCATGGATTGATGGAAGCGGCCGTCGCGATGGATTGTCAGCTACCGTCAATTCTATAGATGGTAAATAGGGTAAATATTTGTGTGATGCGCGCAAGTGTTTGTTTCTGAGTTACTTTCTGCGTAAGTATATATTTCCGTATCTAAGTATGTTGATCATCCGAGTACCAACCTAGGACTTGGTTTGGGACTAGAACAATTCGTGTGCGAATGTCCCCTCATATTTATTTGTATGCACCTTGTCGCTTTTATCACACATAAGCAATTACAAACAAGATTATCTAATGTGTTATTGCGATAAAGTACAAAAGTCAGACGCGGACTGTCCTAGTTGTCCTTGTTCTAGTCCCAAACCAAGTCCTAGGTTGGTACTCGGATGATACAGAAATAAATACTTACATAGAAAGTAACTCAGAAACAAATACTTGCGCGCATCACACAAATATTTACCCTGACTAGGAATCGAACCCGGGCCCGCTAACTTCGTCGATAGGGTCCCTAGTCGAACTTTTTTCATGACCTATTGTTTTCTCAGTCCACCATGTCGTCTCATTTCTCCTGGCGCTAAAAATTGCTCCTGGGCCCGTATTAGGTATGATCACGGTTATCGCGGTGGATAAAGCAGTCGTCACTCTCGCACTGTACTTGTCAGAAAATTACGGACGTTGTATCCACGATTAGTCACGCGACAAACACGTCCATAATAAGCCTCCTGGACCTTGTTGTTATACGTTTACTAATCAAACGACCATTTCTGATATGTTGAATATAGCCAGGCCACCTTAAAGCTTACAGGATATGTATTTTATAAAATATTTAAGCGAAGAAAAACAAGGCAATTAAATAAAGTAACTCGTTTTAAATTAGGGTTCAGTCCTTATTTGGACACGGTTGTCTGAATTTGGTCTGGACACAAGTCCAACAAAGCCCCCAAGGTTTCTGATCCCTGTCGCACCCTCGTTTGGGATTAAGTGCCGAAAGTTTACGACCTCTGCCGATTTGGGAAACTACCAAATAAAGGTGACATAAAAAATTCGCTTACATTGAATATGTCTCCTACCGACTGGACTTCGTTTGTGCTTTATTTCAGCTGCCGGAATGTTTGCGGAATTTGAAAGCGTTTAATATAGATTTTCATGCCAACTAAGGATGCCAAAATGGTTTTTCAACCTTGAACACCCTTTAGATTCACTAGCCCTAGCTAAGATGCAAATGCTACAGGCGTTTCTCTTTTTTATCCCTTAAAAATGAACATTTCGATCACGTGGTTTATCGTAACGCACGAGAATGTCAACCCATCCATTTTGAGGCTGTTTGTCCCGTAGTCAGACTGCGTGGTCCGGCTGAACGATATTAGTAATATGAGGTAGGTTTAGGTTATGTCAGTTCTTCAGATGGCCCGGAGGGCCAAAGCAACCCAGAAATAGGAGCTCCGTCGGCTCTTTAAAATTTGATTTTGAAATATAAAGATTGGTCAGCCGGACGATATGGTTAATAGTGCATTTTGAGTGATATTATTTAAGGATTGCGGTTCTTGACTATGATTTAGAACAAATTTGACGCACACACGGCGCAGTTCTTGTGTAACATTGTTTTCCAGTTGCGAATCAAAATTCAACACATTTTTTCAGTTAATTGGCCACATGAGTGCCCTTCCCCACGTTGGATCTAATTAACCCCCGATGTAAAAAGAGGTGTATACACTTATAAAGGCTGGCCCAAAATTTTGGCAAGATTTACCATAATAATACTATGGTAAATCTTGCGTAAATTTTGGGACACCCATTATAAAAGCAAGGCAAAAGCGATTTGAATGTAATAGTTTAAAGTAGATCAGCAATTTGTATGAGGCGGTCTTTGGTCTGCAGGGATGTCCCAACTTCCGATGTACTCCAAGATAGAGGTTGCGTCAGAGTCGATATTGTCTGGTTGAGCAACGGTTCATATCTGATCTACAAATTGGTACTTTGCTCTGACAAATTCAATTACTATTGTGTTTTATAAGGCAATCTTGGGTTTACTGAGTTGGCCAATGCGATAGCGCACAATCTACATAATGTATTTGTTAGGTTCACATTTAATTCGAATATTCTGCTTGTCTTATTTGTATCCCGTGTGGTTGCCAGGTTAGAATAGTGCCACTCCATGTCTTCCCGTGGATGTCGTAAGAGGCGACTTAGGGAATGAGGGCTTCTAGTACTGTTAGGCGATGGGCTTGCAACCTATCACTAATACACTGGTAAACATCTTAGCCTGTTTGTGCAAAACGAGGTTACAGAATTACCAACAAGTCTTTTTGTAGTTGTTGGTATTTCTGTAGCTCTGCCTACTCCACTCTGGGAATGAAGGCGTTATAGTATGTATGTATTTATGTATGTAGGTACTTATTTGTCAATAAGCTCACACAGGTTATAAAGAGGATTGTGAAGGGATGCTTAAATTGCGTAGCTGTCAAAAATAATGTATACAAATCTTATCCGATTTCCGCAATTTTTTAATAATTTGTATTTTTCATCACTTAATTTAGCCAAATAAAACAGATGGCCACTGTCGTGTCGTATCAGAGGCTTTTACTCTATAAAACGATATAGCTTTTGACATGTTATCTTTATGATTTTAACACGATAAAATATCAACAAGCAAGCAAGCAAACTGGCAGAAAATAGAGAGCAGTGGCAATCCACGACAAAAGCAAGTTATATAAATGAATTATCCGTACGCCTCCCCAAAATAGCCAAGCCGAAAAATATTTAGTACTTTTATACGTTCATTAACGTTTCCAAAGTAAATCGGTGCTAAGGGTGCGCCCGCGCCTCAAAAGGAGAACATTGCCCCACTGGCACATCCGTGGCTTCTTGCGCCAATAACGCCTAACAAATTACTCCTTAAAGAGCTATTATACGACTTTCTACTGCAGAGGCGTCGATCGCTTGCGTCTGTCATGTGTTCACGTTAAACAGCCTCTTTATTCCCTTATATAGTGGAATCAACCTTTTTTTTTCGGGATGTTTTTATGTTTAGTATTGATAGGACTTTGTGCAGGGACCGCCAAGCAGCAGTGTTCCAGTGTCATGATTGGCAACGCATTTGCAGTCTTCAGATTACAAATATCTATGGGTTTTAGATTTCACTCACCATCAGTAACAATGACAGGTGACAGGTGACTCCTGAATTATCACCTGTCATCTATCATTGTAAGAACGGTCAAATAGGGGGCCTGAGTGATTGTTAGTTTCGTTCGTTTGCGTCTGCAAGAGAAATGACCCACTGTTGCAAAGGTCCAATCTGCTTCCACTTCTCACTGATATCTATTGAATAATTACGTGGTAACTAGAGAACGCCCGTGACTTCGTGCGCGTAGAATTAATTCTCCGCTACTCCTCGTATTTTAACAACTTAGGGGACGAATTGCCAAAAATCCTTTATTAGTGCACCCCTTGACCTCATAAGGAACGTACGTGTCAAATTTGGAATCTCTAGAGCCAGCGGTTTGGGCTGTGCGTTGATATGCCAGTCAGTCAGTTTCTCCTTTTATATATTTAGATTGTGGAGAAATTATTTTTGGTTTTGATCTCAGTTATACGCGTTTTATTTCGACATACCCCGCGTGGACCCCAGTGTGGTGTTAGAATAGTGCTATTCCAAGTCTTTCCGTGGATGTCGTAAGAGGCGACTAAGAAAATAAGGGCTTTAGGCTGTTAGGCGATGGGCTTGCAACCTTTCACTAATACACTAGTAAAATTCTTAGCCTGATTGTGTGGTTACAGAACTATAAATAAGTTATTTTAGAGTTGTTGGTGTTTCTGTAGCTCTGCCTAACCCAATCTGGGAATGAAGGCGTGATGTTTATGTATGTATGTTCCACATAGGTACTTGTACGGGCACGTGCTTGTGAACGTCGTATGCGCATGTCAGGTATCCGTGGAAACGGCTAACGTGTTCCGTTACCCATTTCCTACGAACACTGTACAAGGTAGTTTTATGTTATCTTAAGAACCAGTCTGATTCGCTTTTGTGCTTTTGTTTTAAGGTTCAATTTGTTCTCGTATGATTTTAAACGGCTTTTCTGAATGTCTTATTATGATTATGGCACTTGATATCTTTACTACTGCAATAGATGTAAATGTGCTTCATAGTCGTATTAACCGACTTCAAAAAAAGGTTCTGTTTTTAACCGGTGCGGTATGTAACTTGGTGATTACCTTGTAAAGTTCTTAGCCGATTTGCAAAAATCCTTCGGAAACATAATTCTACTCGTAATACTCATTGCTAGTTGGTGTTACTTGTATTTATTTCATTAAACTCCCTAGACTCCCCATGGCTGCTTTATTTTCTCAATTATACCTCAACTAGCGACCTGCCGGGTTTAAGTTTTATACATATAAACCTTCCTCTTGAATCACTCTATCTATTAAAAAAAACCGCATCAAAATCCTTTGCTTAGTTTTAAAGATCTAAGCATACATAGGGACAGACAGAATGAAGCGACTTTGATACTATGCAGTGATTAAGTCACCGATTTCAATTATTAACAGTATAAATTAAACTGACTGATATTATTATGACGTCACGCTCATCGGATTAAACCAGTGAACAAAATGACCAGGGCCTCTATTCAGGTGCGTTAAAACGATATCGTGTTTGACACGTTTAAGAATCGTTTATGTCACAGTCGCCATTATTGTATATGACATAAGAGTTATCAAAACGTTGACAATACGGAAACACGAAAATACGATATCGTTATAACGCAGTTGAATAGAGCCCCAATCTTGTGACAAGGACGCAATCTGATTGACAAAAACATGATTTTTATAATTGTTTGACTTTTTTTACCATATTTGTGACAGCGTGAGATTTCTTTTCTGTCATGACCATTTAGCCATCGCGCATCGGTCATGACTGACGGTTTAGATCAATGTTACATGAATAGGGACGATATTGACTTTTAACATTCATGTATCAAGACTAGGATATTTTTAATACGTATTATTTTAGACTGAGTTGTGATTCTCTTAAAAACTTTGTCGAACCGTTGATCGAGTGAGTGAAGTCAATCGGGCGGCCTCACTCAATGGGTAAAGCTACCTAGTTGAGAACGCACGTCCAAATGTTGTTTGTACGCTCTGATGGGACAAATTAAACTCGCAGGTGAACTGGTCCGTTGAGCTCATGAGCGAGATGTTCTCCTCTACATTAAGCCACAGCGATGTTGCCAACACACTCCAAATAGTGGCAAATTTATTGCCAAGTTGTACACGTAACATGTATAAGTAGAACTTATAAAAACATATCGTTAAAATGTACAATAGACGTTATGCAATCAACCTTTACATATTATGTATGTATACAGGATTCCAGACAGCTCATAAGGCGCCACGATATTGTATAATAATAATGAGTGTCGATATAAATATCTTACTTATACATTATTAATTTTGCCAATAAAGCCCTCTACATATAAGATAAGTGACAGTCGAGTAGTGAGGAGTGAAGCGAGCCAGTTGACTAGGTTAGGTTAGGGTGCTAGTGTAATTGGTAACTCATCACTTCATCGAATGTATCATTTCAACGAACGCTATTTTCTGCTGAAACCATAATGTTTTCAAGGTATCTTAAACATTAATTACGTAGGTTAGGTTAGGTTAAATGTTTAATATACCCTAAAAACCTTATGGTTTCAGCACAAAATAGCGTTTGATGAAATGATACATTCGAAGACAGGTGTTTCGATGGAGAATGAGTTTTAAAAATAAAATGTTTAAATAGGACCAGCGAATGGAGATAACCGCCCTGGTTACCTTTGCTCTATGTAAAATATATTTCCATTGATATATATGAATTATGTCCTTTAGGGCGGGTACCACGTTCCATACATTTTGATCCATTGTATTTCTTTTTTTCAATGCTATACGCATACTCTTACAGTGAACCCTTAGTTGCAATTGATAAGTAAGTGCACTAGTCATTCTTTTACATGTGTAAAAAAAAGTGGAATATTAGCTCAGCTAATCTACTTCTCTCCCTTCCACTCTACTCCCACTAATGAGAACTAGCCTTTATGCCCATGCGCAGTTGTCACACGCCATGTCACTCGCTGACAAGTTCCCAGTTGACATTTGTCGCGTTATTGAGTTGCTATGCGGCTAAGAATTTATTTATGGTCGGAGCGTGTGATCGAGGTATGTCGAGCGTCAATCTTAGATATGTTAGTATTGAATGTGTTTTTTTTAATAATTTGTTGTGCAAAGCTGGTTGGTTTGCCAAAGGAGAGCTGTGTAATATCCTTATATACCTACTTTATTCTGTAGACCATCATCAGTATATTATTAATTGATGTAAATTATTAAAGGTAGTTCACTTTTGCTTCTTATCGTTTGAAAAAAAAAACAAAGTCGAAAAGTCTCAGTTTAATTACAAAGATTCAGCATCAAATACACATATAAGAAGTCATCAGAATTTTATTATTATCACTTTGCACTTTATCGCATTCACATATTTGACAATGTTGTTTGTCATTGCTTACGTCTCTGTTAAGCGACAAGGTACAAAAATTCGTATCAGGGTCATACACACTCTTAAAAAGAAAAGTTGTCTTTCCTGTGGTCAATAGTTAAAAGCTTGTGTGCATACAAGTTCTGTTTTTATATGATAGGTCTAAAGCAGTCCTGGGCCAGAAAATTAGACCTTATACAAACGTTAACTTCATGCCGGACATGCCGGATGCTAACCTAAATCTGTGTATGACCCATCTAGTCTTGACGCTGATCATACTTCCGCACTATATGATGAGCTGTGAAAATACCTGGCAAGTTCCAGTTAGTGAAAAAGAGATATATATATTTAGTGGTGGTAGGACCTTGTGCACGATCCTTCCGGTTCGCTACCACCATCTAAACTCCATTCACCACCTGAGCCTATAGCCAAGATGCGTTCGCTAACTAGTGTTTTTATTCGTTTTGTTTTAAACCAATCGCGTCACTGGTAGATCACATGACTTTTCGTATTACGTGATCTGCCAGTCGAATCGAAACGCTAGTTAGCGAACGCATTTTGGCTATAGGCTCAGGTGTCCTGTGTGCTCGTTGTGCCTTCTTGGCATAAAAAATGACTCCTAAAGCCCTTACTGACTGAAAATTCGCAGGATTTAACAGCTGAATTTTCATTCAAATTATTCAAATTAATCGCACTGTACGCATATAGTAACGTTTAACTATAGGAAGTGGTCACTCGAGCCCGTTACTCGGCCCTTCGTAAGACAATGACTCGCAAATATTCCTCCAAGCTCTCAGGGACGAGTGTTTACTCGTACATGAGGAATTCCGCCATGTACACAACGGTGCACTGGCGGCGTCATCAGGACATACTCTTAAACAACTCAGTCCGGCAAGCATTACGGACCAGAGTAACTGATATTGAAAGAAACGCGGCGCGTTTACCCAAAAGTGGGCGTTCGAAGAGGATGCTGCAGAAGAGGAAAATGAGCTAAGGTTTTTTGCTTTGCCAGAGTTTGTCATTGACTTTGACGTGTTGTCATATTGTCAACGTTACGATAGCTCTTATTCACTTGACAGTAATGGCGACCGATTTAAAAACAATACCATTACACGTCAAAAACAAAATTAGTTTTACTGTGTTGAAAAGAGGCCATGCAATAATAAGCAGTCACCGTCTCCCGTAAACGTCAGCCAATGCTAGCACAGCCAAAAACCACCATCTTGAAACCGACTGTCGTACAGGTCTTTAGCGCCGGCCGAGGACCAGCAGAAGATGTTTTTGGGTGATATTATGATGATGACAATGATGAAACTAAGGTTGTCCCATCAGACCGTATTAATAACATTGAAGTGCGTGTCTTTTGACTTCGGTGGCAATTTTCGCCGCGAAGCAGCTAACAGGGCATGGAAAAACTATAGTAATTCCGGACGCTACCGTAAAGTTCCTTGATATAGATCTTCATGGTTGTGCAGTGTCAGGATTGACGTTCTATCCGCCTATTACCTACTGTAAATATGCTTTAAGGCTCTTTTAAGCTTGAGAACTTAATATGGTCGAAACTATTTCTATGCTAGGAGTTTCGATAAATCTGGATTTATCCCAATAGTCCAATAACCGGCAAAGGGTATATTTTCGATAGTTTTCGTCTGGATTGTGCTCCTTGACATGATATGATACAAATCGTCAAATTGCTTGAGAGTGTGATTTGAAATTCTTTTAAAAGTGCAATAGACACAAAATTGCTAATCACATCTAACATTTGCTTGTAAATTTATGTGCATCGATCATATTTAATGTCACAGTTATTTCTATAATTCCATCCTGCTTTGCCTTGCTTCGAAATCAATCATTCAACGTCAGTCTTCCTACGCAGAAGAAATTGCTGTCCACAGTTTTTTGTCGCAGAAATGTTAGTAACCATATACATTCCAACATTTCCAACGTAACACCAAGTTCCAATTAACGTCATTGCAGGAGTTATCATGCTTTTTCCATCGTAAGCGTTTTCCGGTCCATCTGTCACCCACCAGTTCCAGTAGACCCCGCAGGAAGTCACCCCGTCACGTCCCGGGGTCGCTGCCCGACCAAGGTGAAGGTTGCGTCAGCGCCGGTCGTGCGTGCGCCCGCGTTGCGTCACACCTCATAGATCAAAGTGTCGATAGATCCAAATGACTTCGCGGACGGTAGAATTACAGGTCGATATATTAAGTAGAACATAATGTTATTTCGATGGATAAATGTGGATAAGACGTTAGTCCCTCTTGCACTTACGTATTGGTCAGAAAGTGACAAATTGCTTATTCACTAAAATATCGCCAGCTCTTAGAAGTCTAGCTAGGCTCTAATTCTAGTAAGCAATTGAAGTCGTTGGATGAAATTAAGTGGTGAATGAAAGCTTAGGATCAGTGATGATACACCCGAAAGGGTTTGGTATTTCATCGTAGAAATATAGACGATATCTATTAAGTTAACGGAATTCCTAGCTAAAGTATTAATTTTATTAATACCTGGGCAATGCTCTCAGGAGATATCACGAGACGAGGGTTGGATTGCATAATGATTGAAGTGTATTTAAAAAAAATAGCAGGAATTAAAGTTGTCAAAGAAAAAAAGAAAAAAAAATCCATTAAAACAATAGTAAATAAATATCACGGAACAATCTCCACAAATTGACCTAGACCCAAACCTAGGTAAAGCCTAGTCTTGTGCTTTGGGTACTAGACAACGATAAACATCTTATATAGAGAAATAAATGCCTAAATACATAGAAAACGTCCTAGACTCGGGTACGAATAACCTACTCGTGCTCACAAAAACGCTAATATTTGCCCATGATTGGGTGAATTGCAAAAATATTGTGCATAAGGACAAAGTCAAAAGTCAAAGTTTAAATAAAACAAATTATTTATTGTAACGAAGATTAACCATACGATTGTATGACTAATTTTCGTTACACAAAGGAAAAATAATTTGTTTCAATTAAACTTTGACATCAATTAGGTCCTTAACTATGTACAATATTTTTGCAATTCGCCCGCTTGGGAATCAAACTCGGGACCACAATCTCCGTCGGCAGGACCATCACCAACTAGGCTGAAATCGTCGTATTATGTGCTTACTCCCCGTTGTTAACTTCAACCTATGTATTAATTATAACAGTACAATGACATTCTTTGTATTCTTGAAATCTTTGACGAAGATGAAGAATGGACGGAGCAGATATAAACTAACGGGAGATAAACCAGACTCCTCACCGAGCACAAAACAAAACAAAGGAGTGCTTATACGCAAAAATCTGAGCACAAAGAAAATTAGCACCTCACCAGTAAATAACAAATAACTTCCTTCCAAACAGCTGTCGGTTAATAACCGCCACAAATTGTTTTAATTGATGTATTAAACGTCCTTAAACTTTTTAAGACCTCATAACGGCAAGTCATTTGACATTTGGCGCCAATTGGTCGTTTAAGGCTCGTAAAACAGACAATAGCTGTATCTTTGCGAGATGGTTAAGGTCGAGAGATGGCGCCTGGGTTCGCTTGACAAGGATGTCTCCCGTACCACTGTGCCACGGTGCGCGGTTTACAAAAAAAGTGGACGCTAGAAGAAGCCAAGTCATGGCGCGGGGAGTCTCGCTGACATGGTGACAACGCACTTTTACATAGTATTTAAATGACTGGGGAAGTGCGGAAAGTTTTCAAGTGTTTTAAGGAAGCGAGAATTATTTTTTGGACACTTGTAACGAATGACTTCATGCCTGATAAACATTATTTTAACATTAAAATTAACAATATTTAAAATTGTCTTGTTACAAAATAATGGATGGGATGTTATTGTCCCCTGGTATTTATTAATTTATTTCACTTGTATTCAATATTTTGCAAATAAACGATTTTTCAACGAATTGTTGCCCCAGTTACGACTGGGCGGCGACCAAGTCGCGTGCAGTCGGCGCTTCGCGGTCACTCTTTGTTTGCGTTTCCCACGACCCGCGCTCCAGTTGAATGGAAATCGCATTTTCCTCGCCCCAACCGAGATAAGTCGCACGACTGTGTCAAAACTGTTTAAAATTCATGCGGGTGCAACTTTTCTTTAATCTTTATTTATTTTTATTTATTTCTATCACACCATTTTTGTTTTTGCTTCGATTTTTTTTAGTTTTCATTACAAAGGTTCTTGTTACCTAATCCATCGCTTTTCAATAATCTACAAGAATTTAACGCTGAAATTAACACATACGTGTACGGTTGTTGGCGCCACAATTAATAGACCTGTGCCAAAGTTCATTCACAACCACACTTCGTAATATTCTTACACAATTGACTCAATACCGTGTCCTCGGCGCTGAACGCGTCAGCCACTGATCTCTACTGTCCATCAAACCTGAGCCTTGTTTACTTTCAATAAACAAACGGCCAATTTCTCCCTACGCCCGGCCCAACGACATCCGATCCGTGTGGGCTGTGAATGGCCCACTTTAGTCTCCGTCGCCAATGAATGGGCGGCCCATTCACTCGCATGAACACAGACGTGCGTTGTCCAATATAGAGAGCAGCTGTATCGTGTACGATCTATTAAAAACTGCAAAATTTCATTTTGTGAATGAAATAGACCTATACTTGTTAGGTTTTGATAATAATCAGTTATCCTCCAATAATTAACCATAAATAAATCGTTTTATGTAGTTTCGCTTCACTTTACTGGTTTTTCTGTAAGACACGCACATAAACTAGAAACACTTTGCAACCCTCTGGAAAAAAATCTCGGAATGATAATCAAAACTACATCACAATCCGTTGCATAGTTTTGAAGAAGAAAGCGGCCAAACAGACTGAGAGACCGGGATAGCGACTATGTTTAATACTATTTAATAAAAATGAATTGCTGAATGTGTTGCTATTCTAAGCGCATATCTCGAGAACAGCTGAACCGATTTCGCTAATTCTTTTTTGGTTGTATTCGTTATCGTCAGAAGAAGGTTCTTATGAAAGAAAAAAATGTAAAATCCACGGGGAAAGTCAAAATTTTCAGCAGGGCGAAACCGCTGGCGGGTAGCTAGTTTATAATAAAGAAGCAGTAAATTTGTACGCCTTTAGGCCGAGATTCTACTCGGGAAAACCTTATTGCTTTTGACGCGTTTCCGTGTTGTCAACGTTATGATAGCTCTTATTTAGGTGACAGTAATGGAGGCCGAGTTAAAAACAATTCTATAACACGTTAAAGGTAATTACCAAGTTTAATAGAGGCCCTGATCATTTGCCATCTTGTAATTTAAGAAAATGGATCCTATAGATTGATAGAGAAGTTTAAAATTTGATTAACGTAGTACTGATAATAAGCTCACGAAAGTTTACAGTGCGTAGTTTAAGTAAATTGTGCTAAGTTGCCAAACGAAGTCGTTCTAATTTCAATCTTCACGTATTCGTGTTAGGTTTAAATTGGATGTTATTTAGTTTTGCGCTTAGGCTTCATTGCGGATAATAGTATTTTTGTTGTTTAACTTTACTATTATCTATTCTGTGGTTTTACGTGGAATGTAAAATCTACCTATATTCTCGGTTCAATGTACTTTATCGAAATAGAAATGGAAATATTTATATTATTATTTATTTTATTTATTTAATCTTCTTTAATCACAATACAAATGGCGGACTTAATGCCTAAAGGCATTCTCTATCAGTCAACCACAATACTTTTTTAATCACCTATTTGATAGAGTACCTACGCAGGGAGTTATTAAATGGAGTACGCTGATGACGTACTTATCATAAATAAATCGTATTAATCAATTAATTATCCGTAGATTCACCTAATTAAGGTACAATAATCAAAGACTCTGCTTAGATGAATTAATCTACCGGGATGATTTTACTTGTAATAACGCGCGATCGGTAAAAACATACACACATACATTGAACCACGCCTGTTTCCCAGAGGGGTAGGCAGAGACTTTTTTCCACCAGCTACGATCCTGGCGGCCCCTTCCGACCCTTCCACTCACTTTCGCATTTTACATCTCTTTCGTCAATATTCTTTCATCCATTCTTGCCAAACCATTCAAACCAGTGGTAAGAAATTTTTTCCAAACTGTCAAGCCAATTTGTGTAAAAATAATAACGATTTGACTCTCAGAATACTCCAGCTCAATTATCCAAAATCGACTCGCAGAAAACATCATGAACACGCACAAAGAGTTTATCAATACACTCGCCTTTAATCACACTGATTCACTGTTGACTAAATACGCCAAGAGAATTATTTTCTAACCTATAAATTACCAAGTAGTAGTAATGCCCTAAGACTGCGGCCACTGGACCGTCCACCGGCACCTTAAGAGGTGCGAGTTAAAGTGCCAACACGCACTCTTTATGGGTTTATTGGTTCTTGGTTTGTTTTCTACGATGGTATTCTACTTAGTGTTAAGTCAATCGAACCAGGACCTATTCTATGCCGTAAAACAAGCTTTTGATATGATATAGTATTGACTATTGTTTAAAACGGAGTAGTAGAATGGCTCAGTAGCAAAATTACAGCCTATTTTTTATTTTATGTTAATGTGAAGCCACACGAGCTCTCAGGCCACCTGATGGTAAGTGGAATCTGAGACCCATAGGCATTTGAATTCTCAATACTATAATCCTAAGACCTCAAATGCATTGCCAACCCTGAGGACTAAGATGGAATGCCTATGCTAGTAATTTCACCGGTTGTCTTACCCCCACACCGGAACACAACAATGCGAACACTGTTGCTTGGCGGGTGGTTAATGGATAAGATGGTCGTAGCGATCCGGAAGGACCCTGCACAGGGTCCTACCACCACTAAAAAGACAACATCGCTTGGTAGTCTACTCGTAGATCTCAAAATGTGAGTTTTTTAAAATTTAAGATCTAGCAACGCTACTTTAAAAAGAGACCAACGCTGAGAAGAAGAAATGGTACTATACGTTTCTTTGACATAACAGTTTTTTTAATTCAACTTTGATTTTGCTTGCAAAATTACGCCTGTAGCAGTTTAACAGTTAAGTTACTTAAAACGATTCTTGTCTACTTGCCTACAGTGAACGGCTTGTTTAGATATCGTTAACAGTACCATAATGGTACCCATAGTGTCACCTAAGCGTTGTCAAAGCGATAACAGTACTATAATGATATTTTTTTACATCTCCATTTTAAGTTTAATGATGTAGTTAGTTAAAGTTGTCGTGCTCGTGCCTGTTATTAGTACACTCTGTTCGAATGCTCTAATGGACTGAATTACCGAGACTCATTGTGGAACCCAATATGACTGTACATAACTGTCTCTATCGCTATAAGACTCACTTAGTAAGGTCGGTACACTCGGTCTATTTTCAATTGGTCTGAAATACCTAATTTCCTTTATAGTCTGGGCCGGTGGTCGCGTCTAGACAGAATATTAGACGAGGTAATAATTCCAGACTTACTCGAGTATCTGGTGTGAGTTTCAGAGTTGACTTAAGGGTACAGTCGAGTTCATAAATATGTGTACACTTTAGTACCTTGTCAGATTAATCGCTGTGACAATTCATATATGGCAGTTTAAACATGACATTAAATAGACGAGGTACTAAAGTGTACACATATTTAAGAACTCGACTGTACATAGCGTGGTCTTTATTCTGTTTTGATGTACTCCTCTTGCATCGATATCGTAATCACACTGTTGACGCTATGACAGTTCTTACTGTCAAGTGAATACAATACAAATACAGTGCAATACAATGTACACAACAAAAAAGATACAAGTGCCTGTATAATGAAAACCTGCCGCTGACACGAAAGTGCTGAAGGCTTGCTTGAATCTGGGCCCTTGGGGTATGGAGTAAATTCATCCTCATATCATATCATCTCAAGATCTCATGGCGCTGGCATACGGTATTCGACTACCAACATTTCGGTTTATTTCTCTTGTTCCGCTTTATTACCCGGCTGCCCGAAGGAGTGTTATGTTTTTCGAGTGCTTGTATTTATGTCTATTTCTGGTCTCTGGATGAGGTGTCATTCGATTTGTCTCTTATTTGTCGATGTGAACATTTTTTCCACATTTTTACCCGATTCCGTTCGCGTTGAATTCACATATCGACCTTATTTATAGAAGGGGTCCTACATAATATAAGTGTTTAAAAAATAACGTCACGCCGTTGCTCTGTTTTCGCAAATTTGTATAGTATTATTTAGTCAATTAAGGTAGGTTGGTAGATTTTTTATACGTTGAATAGCATGTTACAATCTCGCTATATGCATAGAAAAGAAGATTATATTGATGTAATGAGTAATGACAATCTTACATTGATCTGCACATTCTGTAGACGCTTACCATATTTCTAGGGCCATGCGTGTTCGAAGCGGATTTCCCGTGGGAAAGACGGATTACCTGGGGAAGTGATGCACGGCCATGAGAGACAATAAAATGCTCAATAGCGCATAGTTTTTCTACTCGTATCAATTTATAATTTACTAGCGACCCGCCCTCGCTCAGCTCTGGGTACAATTATATATACAGCTCTGACCAAAGGTGTTCAGCACCCATGCGTTTTTCATATAAAAGTCAAACTTTATTCATTATAGAAAGTTGTACATCTTAAAATGAAAATTTAGTCACATTGTAAGGGAAATTCCGTGGAAAAAAATAATAATCATAATGATATAATATTTGATGAAAACCCCATTAAAATCCGTTGCGTAGTTTAAAAGATCTAAACGTACATACCAGAGGTACAGACGGTGGGAAGCGACTTCGTTTTATCTATTTAAGATCTGTGAATATCGGTGCGTTCTGTAAAACATACATTTTATTCTATTATGACGTAAATTAAAGTGCAGTTAATTGCTATTAAATACGTTGTGAGAGAAAACGGCATTGAATTAAAAAAAGTTCTTTCACCTGCTAAGCATTTAAAAGGCCTTAATTAATGTGTTAAATGCTTCAATTAAAAACTAAATCCACCCCACAATACAAATTGTGACCCTCCAGAGGACTGATTTAGTAATTTTATAGTTTAGCTCGAATATATAACCTGACGTAAGAGTCATTAGATAAATGTGCAAAATTCTAATACCTACCTATACATCATATGATGCGAAACTAACCAAATACGGAACTATAAAATCTAAGATAGGGCTATTAAATATGCAAAGGCAATAATTTACTATAAAAGGCACGATTCGACCCAAGTGGCATAAGAACTTAATGGGGTTCTTCCTTTTGACCAAAAGTACCTACGCTTGACAAACGTATCATTTTACAAACTTTGATTTTACAACAACTTATTTATGCTTAAAGCATTACATATTACATAGGTTACATGGCCTTATTAAATATGTTAGGTTAGGTTAGACATTACCCCAAAAAAAAAATGCTAAGTACCTCTTTGCGAAATGAAACTTTGTAAAACGATATAGTTTGTCAAATGATGATTTGGTAAAACATTAGGGAACGGAACTTAAAGCCTGACCAGATTCTATTTGGCCCTATTTCAATACTAATTTAATTTGTATTGAAATAGGGCCCAATAGAATCTTGTCAGGCTTTAATTCAGATTTAACTTTACTCTTGCTTCGTCGAATTGGACCTTATAGATAAAACTTGACTCCTGCTTGGTCGTATTGGGCCTTATAAATAAAACGTTACTCTTGCTTGGTCGAATTGGGCCTTATTTATTTATAAGACCCGAATATATTTTTAGCAACATCGTTGATTGTCGCATTAACTATAAGATGCCTATTCGTTTTATGTCCTCAAGCGAAAACATGGGGACCGAGGAGGTTAGAATAAGAATGTAAATTAAATCGTGTCGTGTTATTTTAGTCATGTCTTGCTTCTAACTTCCGACAGCAATGTTTTGTCGCATGTATGTAAACATCCTCGCGGTTTTCAGAAGCCCTCTCATCGAGGAAGTGGTCCATTCTGGGCGAATCCGTATGTTATATGCATAAGATTATAACTTTATAAGTTCGCCTTTTAACTAGTTTATTTTTTTAATCCCTGTGATCTCTTTTGATTTGTTTTATGGACATACAAACAAATTAGGTACTTACATACTTAATGGTTTCGCTTCGGTCTCCAAAGAACAAACACGAAATTAAAATTTAAGTATCCTGTTTTAGTCAGAGATTTTTTTGATTACGA
The DNA here is from genome assembly GCA_949316455.1 of Acleris holmiana. Lineage (NCBI taxonomy): Eukaryota > Metazoa > Arthropoda > Insecta > Lepidoptera > Tortricidae > Acleris > Acleris holmiana. The sequence goes on from OX438766.1 coordinate 19,460,114, forward strand.
CAATCTTTCAGAAAAAATCTAGTAATGATAATATATGATGACATCGTGAATATTAGAGAGAAATACTACAAATATATCAGAAAGAACAGATTTAAATAAGTTATTTTTTTACGTCTTGTTGCATAATTTAATAATGGTACTTATTTTATTTAGTTATATATTATGTAAGTACAATGTTATGATTAACTCTACGCGTCGAGTTTCAGTACGTTAACAGATAAAGCGCCACGACTTCCATATCGGGTCAGTTTTATGTTTAAATCGGGAGTCCGGGCACTTAATGTGCTATTGCCATGCCAAACTCGGCTGCAAGCTTATTTTTACCGCTCATTTAATTGACTAGTCTCTAGGCTTGTGTGAACTGTTGTTTAATTCAACTGTAAATGTAACTTGGTTATTGCATTATTGCCGTTAGTGGCTCAAGTCATTGGCTGATATTTATGAGATGTGACAATTTCCTATTAGAAAAAGCGGCCTTTGAATATATTTCCATGTTAGCCATTGTCGTCAAGGCGGCTGTGAAACTTGTCAAGGCAAACGTTGCCAATGAGTTGTTTTGTTGACATCGATCGATCGACTATAGGTCATAATATAAATCGACACTGAAAAAAATATACGCGATATTTATGATCATGATTTCATGAGAGCAATTTATAAGAAGGAACGCAGAAAGGGATTAAAATAAATAGGAAAATGTATCTCGGTACAGGCTTTCTTAAGTTACACTTAGAAAAAAAGACGTTACATCATTTTGCAAACAAGTCTAACAATGCAAGATTTAAAAACCCGACTGCTTCTTTGGATTATGTCGTCTATATATGTTAGATATCTACCATTTATACATGTTTTAAACCGCCGTATTGTTTTTTGTTTTAATATAAGTAGTCAGCGATACTCGTGACGTTAATCTAACGACACTTCGATTGTTAAATTCGGCCCATCCAGGGAACACAGTACCGACATACAAACATACTGGTCAATTAACGTTCTCCTTCCGGAATCGGGTAAAATAGAGGATCTTGCCTGTTTCTAAACAAAATCCGGTGCAAGATTCATTGATGTATTAATGTTAAAGTTAACAATTACGAGATTACAAGATTTTCTAATCACGTGTTTTTAGACAAAATTTCATGTAATCATTAATCGTGGGAACTAAGTGTGATTAAAAACAATTTGCATCGTGTTTCGTAAACGGCAGTAAGATGCAGTATCGAATATTGCGGCCGTAATGCAAATTTTAACCTTTAAAAATAAACGTAGGCGGTGCTATTGGATATTTAACAATTTCAATGTTGCACTGGAAAATATCAATGAAGATGTATGATTTGTTATGAAAATTAAATATGGACATGTCTTTGTGTTCTATGCTAAACTTAAACATATGCATTATATTATAAAATACTTTAATTCAGTTCGATTATACATAATTCAATTAATACGGTTTTATTTAAGGATAAACGTTTGGCATGCAAAGTTCCTATAAAAATATTGCATTTGTATGTGTGTGTAATTAATGATATAATGATTGATATATGCTATGTTTAAATTATGAATTTAAGTGTTGGTGTATTTTTGTTAATAGTATATCACTACTAATATTATAAATACGAAAGGGTGTTTGGTTTGCCCTTCTTTGAAGTAGCAATGTAGACCCAGAGTCATTGGTTAATTTTTATCCCTAACGATTACAGGGCTCCTGCTGGAACAGCAATAGACAACTTCTACTCGAACGGTGTTTATAAAAAACTCTACATTTCATATTTTTGAAGTTTTTTTTTGTATTATACCGCTGTTTGTTTTTCTTGCTTCATCCTTTAGTAATGGCCGCTCAAATACATTCTGTACCAAGAGCTCTATTAAGTGGTCCATTTCATATGCAAATTATGTAGCAGACACTGAACGAACTGTGAAACACTCAAATTAATTCTGCTGACTCTGCAAATCGCACCATCAAATTGATATTTTCCCTGAGCTCGTCGGCTCACCGTGTTACCGCCAGTTGACAGCCTATTCCAATTACTGAGCTGTCATTACAGTCATTACTGTAAGCTTTGTAGCCATCGCGTGTCACAAACATGATTATTTCGTCATAACGATGACGAAACGTGCCCACTACCATCACACGTTAACGAGAAAATCATTGCACATTTACATATAGTGCCAAGGGTACGCTAATAAGCTTTTTATAAATTATCAGAAATGTTAGCTAAACGTGGTCATTAGTTATAATTTAAGGTACAAGGTTTTTTAAATAAAATAACAAGATAATTCAGAACAATATTAATCGAATCGATAACGCATAAAATTTTAATGATATTCCATTAACATCTTGATTGTGTCTGACATTTAGAAACAAAAGAAACAACCGCCATAATTCAAATCTCGAATCCCGTTTCCGCGATTATTTTTTAACTGTCAACAGACTTCTTGCTGCCAGTTCTAGCGCCTTAAAAAGTTATCAAAATATCGATGGTTAGGTGTGGGCGCGGTGTAGTGACCGCCGCCCACTGGCACTGGTGTTACCATGCGTTGCGACACGTATTAACGACACTGGCAACTATTTTTACAATCCATTATTGCGTCGTTGAATCGCAAACAGAACGAAGGCGGGCAACACTGTGGACATTGAAAACATTGCCATCTAGGGTTCCGTGAGCATGTTAAAATCTGTTAGAAATTGTCTCTATATTTAATAAATAATGAATAATATAAACGGATCGTAACCTTAAGTTGACTTGACACGCCACAAAACACTCCATCGAAAGGAACAGTTTTTTTTCAGTGCTCGACGAAATTACTTGTTGTCTAATTTAAATTTCTAATTAGGTAATGCCATAATAAACAAAATGTCAGTTTTCTTTTGACGTAGCGTAAATTTAGTATCTTACTAATTAAAAAGGACGTAATGTACAATTCTACATATATTTCCTTAGGAACCCCGTTCTTATAGATACGGAACTCTATTAATTCAAATTTAGTATACGCTTCTTCTCTACCGTCCCACAACGGTTTTGATTTATCGTGCCCCTAATAGGCCCTCGTTATTGTGAACTAACACGAGTTTTTTACACGCCTTTTAGCATTCAATGTACTAATATTTCTCTTTTTTTGTTGCAGGTAAACGAATAAGCAGCTTTAAGTGATTTTGATAGAACTCATTAATTTCAAGTGCCTCAACTTCCATGGTCGACTACAAAGGTCGTCGCGCTAAGGTTTGAGTCATGAGTTATATATTATTGTGCAAAAAATAGGTGATGAGTCTACATCAAATACGTACCTACATATATGTAAGTGCCTTCAAGGTATTCTAAAATATCTAGACGCTTTACGCCTTTTTCTCTCTCGCGCCGAGCATCCAGGCCACCTGATGATATGAGTAATTGGAATCTGAGTTCCATAGACCTGACCTAAAATGCGTTCCAAGGCCTGAGGACTAAGACGGATGCTTTTAAAACAGAGAGAGGAAAGAACATAATTATGCAAAATTAACATAACAAACCAACCCCCCCGTGACCCCGTGTGGTTGCCGGGTTAGAATAGTGCCACTCCATGTCTTCTCGTGGATCTCGTAAGAGGCGACTAAGGGAATAGGGCTTGTAGTACTGTTAGTCGATGGGCTTGCAACCTGTCACTAATACACTAGTAAACGTCTTAGCCTGTTTGTGCAAAATGTGGTAACAGAAATATCAGTAAGTCTTTAGAGTTGTTGGTATTTCTGTAGCTCGCGTAATGTTATGTATGTGTATGTAATATAACAAACAATTTGATTCCTAGGCCGCTATGGACTATGTCAACGTTACGTTATTATCCAAATCATATGAAGTCTGTTACGTTTTAGTTGTCAATTGGTAGGTGTAGGTTGGTATGTATGACAACTATAATTATGATAATTACTTGTATATAATTTTCGGATAAATTAATCTTATTAAAAAAACTACCCAAGGCGTCATTGGTACATGAAAATAAACTTTAAACTTCTATTTAACACCAAATAGGCCATAAATCAAGATTCCTTCCACAGATATCTTACGATATTTTAATTTGTTTAATTTATTGAATAGTTAATGAACCATTTTTTCCCTTAGGTAATTTGACAGGGTATACATAAACATTATGAGCATTTATAGTTTTTTTTAACATAACGTTACTTTGTTTTCGTACGTATCACTGGTTTCAAACGCATTTGCTGCCGTCTTTGCCAGCACAGGTCGATTTTTGAGTAAGTAAAATCTGTATTTTTGAGTTAGGGTTGTGATTACGTATGCAGCCGGTGACGTAACTAGCATAGAGGCATTTCATCTTAGTCCTCAGGGTTGGAAACGCATTTGCAGTCTTAGGATTGCAGTCTTGTGAATGCGAATGACTATGGGTCACAGTTTCGAACACTCGCTTCTGAATAATCGTCCCGCAGGTCTTTTAATTAGTACAGTTTTTTTTTGGTTTTATGCGTAGCTAACGTACTTTATACACGCGTTTAAGCACTGAGTGAAAAATCTTTTCTAAATTTAAAATATCAAAAAGTTAAATTCGTTTATAAATGCTCTGATAACGGTCTCGTGTTTATTTTTAACTACACGTGAGGTTTCTTTCAACAACATTCTTCAGAGCAATTTGCTATTGTTTCACTAATCCGGAACTAAATCTATTCGCATAGCGTTTTCACGCGGCGTGTTTAAAGGCAGAGTGTCGACCTCGCCTGAGTCATGCGCGTGGGCAGATCTGTGACTAGTGAATTAGACTCCGATTATTTAAAAAAAACTGGAAGCCCTCTTATGGCGCGCTAAACATTGGCTTACTGCTTATAATCACACGTTAATCTTGCAGTTTTTTTGGCTAATTTGTAGTTTGATTGCTTCCTTAGTTTACCATTTAAGTTTTGATTACATTAAGTTCAGGGAACCAATTCTCATTTCTTTCGAGGGTCTATTTCGAGATGATATCGTTTTGTATATCTATATTATTAATGTCACGAAAATGTCTACAAGTAGGTACGGAAAATCGTGTTCTCGCTGCCAATAGAGATGATTGGATATGAATATAGTAGGATAATACGGTGTCTATGGGAAGCTGCGTTTTGTTATATCGTTTGTGTCGTATCCCTTCATTTCTCATAATTTCATTTGCGCTAATTTCTTTTGCCATAATGGTCACTGGCTATAAACCTTCATTTTCCCTAATATCACATACCGTAAAGAAATTTATTCAGAAATCGTAAGCCATTCAGGTAATTTTTACATGGTTTGTTTTATTACAATTCTGAATAGTTCACGGTTTCTTATGGCAAATTTATATTATGGCACATGATTGTTATGGCATATAAAATTATGTCATATGAAATTCGGGTAAATGAAATTATTGCATATGAAATTCGGTCAAACGATAGAGAACGCGCTTGTGTAGCATTTATAATAGATTAGCGACCCGCCCTCGCTTCGCTCCGGGTTAAAGTATTGTACATATAAACCTTCCTCTTGAATCACTCTATCCATTAAAAAAAACCCGCATTAAAATCCGTTCCGTAGTTTTAAAGATCACACATAGGGACAGACAGCGGGAAGCGACTTTGTTTTATACTATGTAGTGATAAATAACACAAGGTAGTTTTAATTATATTTGAATGATTGGACGCTACATTATATAACTTATTAATAAACTTCAGTGAAGTCAGATATACGCAAGGTCCTTGGTGTATCGTCGATTCTATACTAATTTCGCAATCAATTTTTAAGCTAGCTTGATCGAGGAGCTGATTTTGCTACACAACAGCATATGAAATGTAACTCCGGTAATTAAAATTGGCTTAGGTTATTCTTTTATATGATTTTAAAGTGTGTTTCTTGTTGTATAGTAACGTTTTAATCATTTTCTTTCATACAAATGCCACCCAGCAGGCGTATCTCTAAGCACTTAGCGAATCTGCGGATAAAGCCAATAATTAAAGTCCGGATAGAATCACAGCAATGTTTTCATTTTATTGCTATGCGGCTATTAGAATAAAATCAAATACTTAACGAGCCATTCTAACAAGTTCTTAATGCGCTGGTAGCTCAATAAATATATTATTTTACGGCTCTACAACACCATAGCTCTTACACGACACTTGAAAGTGCGTTTCTTTGCGACAATGTTGCATTGTTACCGTAGGTACAACTTTGAATGGATTTACATACATCGTAATAGCACGTAAATGAGTAAGTAATAAGGTTAAGAAAATTTAGAATAGAAAAACGTATCCTCGACACGCACATCAACACAAAGGTACATACTAACATTATAAAACTAGGTAGTATCGTATCAAGCGGCGCTAGTTATTTGATTGAAAAGTTGCATTAACGATGAAGTGTGCCGAAATGGTCTTACTTCAGCAAGATGGTTCACATGGGGATGTCAACCTGGCTTGTTTTCAAGAGAGCGAGGCGGGTTGATTGGGACATTTATTTAGCAGTACAATCGGATCAACGATGCTACCAATACTTCCATACTAATGTTATACATGCGAACGTAATTGTTTGTTCGTATGTTACGCGCCACGGCTAACCGCTGGGAGCTGAGAGCTTGAATCCCAGCGAGCTGGTTTAATATATTGGAAAGTTCATCTTTCACTGTCATGTATCAATAAAATGGACGCGTCCTGAAGCTAAATTCTTCAAATTCGGTGGTTTGAAGCACGCGGGCCGCTCACCCGAGTGTTATAGTTGGAGCCAGTTCCGCGCAGGCGCATTCCTGGGCTCGGGTTACAGCCACGTGCCTCGGATTTGTCGCTTTCACTCTCCTTATACAGCCAGACAGCACGCCACACGTTCGACGAACACTGTTTGTTCAACGAAACCCGCCTAATGAGTTATAAATCCTTTATTATCGAGTTCGGGTCGGATCGTTGACCGCCCGGCGCGCCAGGCATCCCATTCATGCGAAGGCCGGGGAAATAAAATGAAACGAGAAACGCAACGCCACGCCGCCGCTACTGTTTCCGTTGTTCTATATTTAAAAGCAGACTCCAGACGTCTTGGAGAATAGAAGAAATGTGCGCTCTGTGCGCGTGCGTTAAGTGCCCGTTTTGTGGACGAGGGTGAGCTCAGCGGGAGTCATCACATCACGACAATGGCTCGACCTCATGATTCACGAGTTATGGGCTTCAGCGCTTTTGTCAGACTTACTACAGACACGGGATCTTGAAGTTTTGCCAATGGGTGTTTCGCAAGCGATAATCGTAAAATACGCTGGCAGTGACCCATATTGGGGCAGGTCACGGGCGGGAATGAATCTGTTAATAGACTCTTGTGTATTCCGGGTCGACGGCTTTACCCGTTATTTCGCGTCTGCGCAGATAAGCATTAGTTTACGACCCGTCTTTGATGCGGCGGTGGGCGGAATACTAAATGTCATTAAATTAACTTGAAACCGTAAAATTCTATATCCCAGATTGTATACACATGAGTTAAAACATTATGCGTGAAGACGTAAGAATGCAACTGGCTTGAAGTTTAATTTGGAGGTAGAGTCTTATGCTTCTAAGGTGGCGCTGTTGGTGATATTTAAATCAGCGTATGTGCGTGTGTATGTAATAGACGCATACGTCTGTTTTGTTCTATTGAGACACCACCTTTACAGTTAGCATGGTGCCGGCACAAAGGCTAATGTGTCGCGTTCGTGGCGAATGTAGGCTTGTCAACGATCTTTAAGATAATTTGCTTAGGAATGGGCATATGGCTGTATCCTCAAATAGAATTCGCGCTAAAAAGGAGGCTAAAGTTACAGTAGAAGACTTCTTGGTCTGATTTTAATAAAAATACGTGTTATTACCGCCAATTGCGACTTGTGCGGTATTGTTAGATAAGGGACGATGGGTAATATTTGCAAGCGTTTAATAATGTTATGGAAAATCATTTCTAAGACCAGCTTTTTTAACGACTGTACGTTTCTCCATCATCATCCCCTTGAACATTATTGAGTTTTCATCACGTTTACTGTGTTTCATTTTGACCGAGACATACCTACTAACTAACAAACAGGTAGAATTAAATAAAAGCTTGTAATGATCTATTAGAATCCCAGCGTGATCGAGATGGGGCAATTAGCTACGAATGATGCGTCGGTTATATTTCCAATTAAAAGAGAACATAAATCATTGGACGACTAATTTCTCGAAGCTAGTTGCGCTTGACCTCGACCCTGGCAGGAATTTGGGGGTCCCTCGATCTCTCCTGGGGAATATTCTGGAATTTAGAATCGTGATTTTTTTTGAGACGTTATCTTATCAGCTACAATATTTTTCAAGCTTCAAGCTACAAAGATACACTTCACCAATAATGAGGGTATGAGATTGTTATTGATGGTACCATGCCATTCTCGGCAACAGCAACGCTTCACGAACTCTCAAATGCTGCAACACCAGATGGTGCAGCTCTATCGTACAAACAAACAGCATTACTGTCAACTGACCACTAGTGTGCCTTATTTTAAGGTGACAAGTTTCACAAATGATCAGGGCCTCGATTCTACGGGTTAAAACGATATCGCCTTTGACGTGTTTCCTTATTGTCATCGTTCTTATTTACTTAACAAATACGTCAAAGGCAATATCGTTTTAACCCAGAAAAATAGAGGCCCTGTTAACTGCGTTGCTGATGCGACAGCACAACTCCTTACTTCATTTTGCTTGCGTTATGTACATTTTCTTTATAAGTCTACGGAACCTCAACATCTTTCACCAGCTCTAGTTTTCATTAATGAGGAACCATGCGACAAACGGTAGTGGGCACGAGCAATTAGTCAGCAACCAGTCACACGGTGCAATTATCTTTTCAATTATAACCTTTCGAAATCCGACCTTAAGAGGTATTTGTTTTTTAATAATGGTAATTAAAAGTAATTTTTAATATCTGGTTAGTAAATAATCGGTAGTTTTTTGAGCCTACGAATAATTAACATAATTGCCCCTGAAATTTCTAAAGGTTCAAACTGCTATTGGTTACAAAATCGTTGCGTGTTTTTAGATGTTATTTTTAAATGATTGTAAGTGTCATTTTCTAAAATCCTCTTGGTAAAAGGTATAGTTTTCTTAAAATTAAAAGCTGCTCCGACTATTTATCCAACTATCTTTGTGTTTTAACGCCCCTTTTTCCCAGAGGAAAACTTCTCAGACTAACACTAGGTACTTTTCTGGGTAAGGTCCAAAAAGTTGGTCATGCTAACTTACGTAATTTATTTTTCTATGAAACTTTTCCGTTGTGCAACGAAAATTTGCCATACAATTGTAAGGGTACTGTTCGTCGCACAACGTACCTTTTTCGCCTTCGTTTTTTGTATAGGTCCTCGCCCTCATATGTTCTTGATTAGGGCTCCAGAAATCGCAAACTCCGGACCGCGACTCCGCACACGAATCTACAATCGTTAAGTCGCGCCACTACTTTCTCCCGATAACCTTTGGCGGGCCGCGGGCCGAGGGGAACCTTTTGAGGGGGGACTGATCGCGTATCAGCTGACCTCACGATGTTCGAGGGACTCCTGCGCCGCGGAATCTACGAGGGAGAAAGTTTGTAAACGATATTGTCATGGATTAAAGACTTTTTTGTGGATAGCTTCTTGACCTGATGCTCTATAAGATTGTCAATAGCGTATAATGTATAATAGTGTAGGTTTATGTACATGGGCTCTATCCTAATTAGTTAAACCATATTACTTTTGACAAGTTATCGTATTGTTTCTAACTCGGCCGTTACGAGCGATACGATATTGATATAGATATTGTTGGCAATACGATAACAAAATACTTTGTTTTGTACTCATGTTTACTCATGTTTACTCGTTGCCACATTTTGCTTTCTTAATTACCTCAATCACCCAAAGGTTACCTGGAAGAGATCCCTTAAAGGGATAAGTTCGTCTTTGTACTTTCCAATTCTGTGAATATTGTGTTGAATTTCTGTGTTTAGTACAATAGTGCTTACATACATACATAACATGTCAAATGCAATAATTGTTTTACCTAGTAGAATACAGCCCCAGTGCAATTTCGATTCTTAAGCGTTTTTGTGCGTATTTTACAGTTACTTATACCCTGTAGTACTAATTCAATCAACATATTATTATAAAAATTAACACCTATGTATTTCTAAAGACAATTTGTCTCGTATTTTAGAACGCAATGTTGAATAATGTATTAATTGCTAAACACATTTGGTAAACACACGAAAATACTGTGCCAATAGCGGTTTTGTTTTTAGGTTTAAAGTTTATTTTGTGATACTTATCCTAACGTTCCATTGCATTGTGGCTTCCGCCTTGTTATTGTTACATACATACATACATAAAAATAAATAAATAAATAATCACAGGACAATGTCACACAAATTGATCTAGTCCCAAACTAAGCTCTAGGCTTGTACTATGGGTACTAGACAACGATAAACTTACTTATATAGAGAAATATATACTTAAATACATAGAAAACATCCAAGACTCAGGAACAAATACTCGTGCTCATCACACAAATATCTGCCCTTACCTACCGGGATTTGAACCCAGGACCCCTAGCTTCGAAGGCAGGGTCACTCCCAACTAGGCTAGCGTGTCGTCAACACATACATCATAACATTCATAACATTACGCCTTCATTCCTAGAGTGGGGTAGGCAGAGCTACAGAAAGACGAACAACTCTAAAAAGACTTGCTGATAATTCTGTAACAACATTTTTCACAAGTAGGCTAAGTACCAATTTCTCCATACGATGTCAAAATTAATCAGTGTTAATCGGCTGTTAACTCATAAATTTTGACAACTGTTAACGCTCTAATCGTCTGTTAAGTGGTTAACATCGTATGGTGAAATTGGTACTAAGATGTTTACCAGTGTATTAGTGACAGGTTGCAAGCCCATCGCCTAACAGTACTACCTCTACCTCTTACGACATCCACGGGAGACATGGAGTGGCACTATTCTAACCCGGCAACCACGCAGGGTCCTTACTACTGGGCCTCTATTCAGGTGCGTTAAAACGATATCGTGTTTGACACGTTTAAGAATCGTTTAGGTCACAGTCGCCATTATTGTAAATGACATAAGAGTTATCAAAACGTTGACAATACGGTAACAGGTCAAAAACGATATCGTTATTACCTTGTAGGATTCCAGCCCTGTTCTTAATCAAAATGCACATGTTCCAATTCAAATTCCTATCATTCTCTATTCGTAAACTGTGCGTTTAAATGCATGTAGGGACTCGAGTGTTGTATGCAAACTTTCTATTCGCCCTAGTATCAGATAGTCGACCCCGGCCTCCGAGAGAATTCCGAATTGCCACTAGCGTGTGGAATGCGCTCAATTGTGCTGATCTGGTTTGAGATGTGGTTCACATTGAGAACAAATAACATCCAGGACTGAACTAGGATGGACATATGGTCCATATGGATGGTCTATGTTTAGTGGTGGTAGGACCCTGTGCAGGGTCCGTCCGGATCGCTACCACCATCTTATCCATTAACCATCCGCCAAGCAACAGTGTTCGTATTGTTGTGTTCCGGTGTGGGGATAAGACAACCGGTGAAATTACTAGCATAGAGGCATTCCATCTTAGTCCTCAGGGTTGGCAACGCATTTGAGGTCTTGGGATTATAGTCTTGAGAATTCAAATGTCTATGGGTCTCAGATTCCACTTACCATCAGGTGGCCTGAGTGCTCGTGTGCCTTATCCTTAAAAAAAAAAAAAAAAACTTCGAATATTGAAAGTTCACAAACCGCCAATGAACTGTTTTTCTTTTCCTTTAAGACTTTAAAGGTAGTCTTTACAACTTTTAGATATTGCCGAAACTAAAAGTCTTAAGAAAATTTAACGGTTTATAAGTATAAGTCGTTTATCGCTATTCTCTCGGGCACTGTCCAATTATTCGCTATAAAAAGTAGCCTAATTGCTATTCCATACTATATTCTATCTCTGTGTCAAATTTTATCCAGATACGTTCAGCCATTCTGGCGTGATAGAGTAACAAGCGTCTAAACTTTCGCATTTATAATATTAGTAAAATAAGATACAATACAATACAAAACACTTTATTGTCCACCAAACAAAAACATTACAGAGAATTAGCACAATACAGATAACACTAACGCAACATCACACACACACACACACACACACAACAGATAACACTAGGCCTTGGTTGAACTGTAATGAAACAGATAAGTTGTCCTTAAAATTAGACTTCAATAATTATTGTATTATTTAATATGGCTGATTCCCTATAGAAAATAAATAAATCACAGGACAATGTCACACAAATTGACCTAGTCCCAAACTAAGCTCTAGGCTTGTACTATAGGTACTAGACAACGATAAACTTACTTATATATAGAAATATATACTTAAATACATAGAAAACATCCAAGACTCAGGAACAAATACTCGTGCTCATCACACAAATATCTGCCCTTACCGGGATTTTAACCCAGGACCCCTAGCTTCGAAGGCAGGGTCACTGCCAACTAGGCTAGCGTGTCGTCCGATATCAGCTCATTGGTGGTATCCCTGTTGGCCATATGATAATTTGTTTGATGTGCTGCTCGGAGGGAGCGCAAGGCCGCGCCATATTGTGTGCGTGAGCGCAGCTTGTGTCAACACGCCCGATGCTATACCTGTGCCAGTATACACTAGTATGCCGGGATTTCAGCTGGAAGACTGGAGCCGTGTATCTTATGCTTAGCTGATGACAAATCTTTACATGTATTTGAACTGAGATGTCATCGGTGTTTATTCATACAATAATATGCTTTAGTTTGCATGGCAGTTATTTACCCTTGTTTCGCTCCCGCAGACCCTTGAAGATGCTGCCAAATATAGAGGTCAAACCCAAACAAGTTTCAAAACAATATTTTCCTCTTTGTACTGTTGAATTTGTTTCTCACTATTTTCCATCGGGAGCTTTCGATTATCAAAAAGCGTCTTGAAATATCAAGATTGTCCACGACACCATCATGGCGGGGACTTGCCACTTGCCATATCACATCTTATGCCGGCTGTACGCATTCGTCGAGAGCCTCTCGCCGTGTCCCGGGTCGAAACCGACCCCGACCAGGACATGGCGAGACGGGGTACACTAAATAATTCCGAAGAGTCATAATTCCGAATTTTTATATGGTTTTTTTTTTGTAAGAGACTTGATTTTTTTATATTGCCTACTTATAAATCAAACCTAACCTAACCTACGTATGGCAACTAAATTATGCATTTTATTTAAAACAGCTCCAACGTAACGTAGCTTTCGGACAAATTGAATTTTCATTTAAAAAATAGTTTGGAATTTTAAGGTGTTCCCGGCGAGACGAGATAAGAGCGAGCGAGACAAAAAGTTAGTGTGACAAGACGAGAGCAGTATGTGCCCACTGGGTCTTGGCCTGTCTCGGGGTGTCTCAGCGTGCGTGTACAGCCGGCATTATATACTAATTCGCACCCCCCCTTCTGTCACTTGTCGAAGTCCCATTCGCAGTGACTGGCTTTTAAAATGGGTAACGAGGCGTGTTTAAACTATACCCAGCTAGTAGTTAGTTGAATAGAATGCCCTCCCCTTTTCACCCAGCATCATAATAACCGCTCGATCGTGAATCTAGGTTAGAATCGTAGTGACCGCGCTTTTTAGAGTAAATGCCGACCGTGGGAGCGACTCACGCGCATGCTACTCGGGTATTGTGCGATCTTTGTGGACTGACGACCTTGGAACTTTCTTTGGTGTACAATCGAGTTCAAAAATATATACACTTAACCTTAAAGCAACGGAATAAAATGCAATGTGTATATTTTACTCAATTTTACTATTCCTACGTTGATTTCGCTTCTCTTGAACTAGGTTGCCATGGCGACACGTTGGCCTAGTTGGGAGTGCCATGAGTGCCGATTTAAAATTATCAAAAATAATCATTTTGTTTGTTTGTTTTGAAATTTCCGTATTACCTGTTTTTACCCGACAGCGCTGGAAGGAAGGTCTTGTTTTTCGATTATATGTATGTATATTTCTTTGGCAAGCTCTGTAGCTTAAACGGCTTGATGGAGATATGATTGAGTGTAATTAGATTCGTCTTGATGGTGGAATTGATAATAGAGGTATTTAAATCAATGAGAGAGGGGCTTGCAGACAAGTTTTAAAAGCTTGCTGAGTAGGTATAACAAAGTTTCGAACGGTCCCTTGTGCGCGTAAAAATTAGGCGGTGATGCGTGTCTACGACCTCGACACAGTCTAGCATCGAATGAAAATCTAGACTAGTGCGGAAACATCTTCCTTTTTCACAATGGTTACGTCCAGCTTCCATCAAGAAGGTATAACCAAGGGCGAATAAAATAACACGTTCGCATAGATCTAGAATCAATATCGAACGTGAATCAAAGATGCGCGGGCGCCGCGGAAGCCGCCGCTCCGCCCACCGCACACGGCGGCTGCTTTGAACCTGTGTACTTAGCCCGCACTTAGCCAAGCTAGGCTAACTGGGTATATAACACCTGCCTATTAAGTTCCGCCAGCAATTTTAAAATTTCCCACGGGAGAGTTGACAAGGATTTATACCTATTTGACATCCTTACGAAGTCGTGACCGCTCGGTTTATGTAATTCTGAAACTCAAACATAGACCAAGTGCTTCTCTAATTTATTACGATACTGGTAGTTTCCCGCGACTCCGTCCGCGTAGACGTCGCTTGGGCTTTGTTAGGCGATGGGCTTGCAACCTGTAACAGATACACTAGTAAACTTCTTGGCCTGATGGTGCAAAATGTGGTTACCGAATTAAACAAGTCTTTTTAGCGTTGTTGGTATTTCTGTAGCTCTGCCTACACCACTCTGGGAGTGAATGCGTTATGTTATGTATGTATGCATGGGCTTAGTTTAGTTTTGTATGATCAATGATGAATGCAGGTTCTGGATAAATAACGAGCCCGGAAACGCTCGATATCGCGTGCAAATCCGCGGGTGGAGTCTACTAGTAAATAATCAATTAACTGTCGATTGTTCCGTTTATTTATTAACTTGTCGATTCATTAGAGGCACTTAGCGGCTAGTTCCGCGGTATTTATGTAAATGTATGTTTGTGGGGGCGAAACGACTAAACGTAGCGACTAGGTCGGAGGAAGCTGCGCCTTTGTCTAGACTGGCAGACGGTGGATGGATTGAAGCTCGTTAATTTGCTGGTTTGCTGATTTTATTACAAGGTTAGCGTTGTTAATTATTAACAAGGAGTTTGGTTCATTTAAAACCGGGCAAGAGCATGTCGGACCACGCTCAGTGTATGGGGTAGACGAGAAAAAAAAAACATCCGCGGGTTACGTGTAGGGTAACCCGCGGATGTTTTTTTTTTCTCGGAGGTACAGTAAAAAAATAGTTTTTTCAAGATTTTATTGTACAACTTTGTTGACTAACAGGTATATTCATGCCAAAATACAGCTTTTTAGTACTAAGAGTCTGACATAGGCTGCGGATGGCCGAACGGAAGGACGGACGGACATAGCGAAACTAAGGGTTTCTAGTTTGATTACGGAACCCCAAAAATTGATAATGGAAGGGCCGGAATTGGCCGCTCTAGGCGAACTTTTTTCAATCAAATTGGAGAAATTCTGGAAAAGGGCCGAATCTTAAGTAGGTAGGTACCTGAATCTGATCTGCAAGAATGATGATGTGCAATGTATGAATGTGGAAGAAGCGGAAGAGATTTGTCACGTTCATAGCAGGTGGAAAGAAGTGGTCTCTGCCTACCCCTCTGGGAAACAGGCGTGATTTAATGTATGTACTTTTGGCTGTAGGGGGGGCGGGACACTTGAGTCTAACAAAAATTAGCGCTTTAAAGCTTAATATTTCATAAACGGATTACTTAATTAAAAAACTGTTTTCACAAACCCATAATATTTTTGAAAGACCTATCCAACGACACCGACACTAGGGTAGACAACAAAAAAATACATACAACAAAAAAAATTGTTTTTACTTTTTATTGTACCACTTTGTTGGCGTGGCTAATATGCATATTCACGCCAAATTGCAGCTTTCTGGTACTAACAGTCTTTGCACTAGGCTGCGGACGGACGGACGGACATGGCGAAACTATAAGGGTTCCTAGTTTGACTACGGAACCCTAAAAATGCTCAAGTGTGAGTTGGGCTCGCACTGATTCGATTCGAAATCAAATTCAAATTGGATTATGATAATACCTACTTTGCGGTGGTATGGAACCCTCGGTGCGCGACTCAGACTCTCAATTGACCGGTTTTTGATTACTTACGTAAATACAGAAACATTATAATGTTGAGCAGTTTTGCTTTATAGTTATTTTACGCTTTGTTAGTGGCCAAATCAGGTTTTAAACATTTTACTAACAAAATCATGCGCTGTTAAAGTTATATGACACATTAAATCTTGTGTGGCCTTGAAAAACGTTTAAATTTTATCGATGTACCAACTCGTTAGCACGATCGTGGCATAAAAGTCATAAAGTCCTGATAACATCTACACTTTGCGCAAGGCCTCGTTTATTATGTCCTTCTTAAAACAAAATGGTGGTATCTACTGCATAATTCCTAAGGAATTTACGGCCATACGTTCAAAACCAAAAGAATCCAATTTGCTTAGGGTACTAACTTTGATTTACGCCCTTTTGATATAAAAAGGCAGTAAGTCATTTAGTGCCTAATGCCTTTATTTTCATATAAAAATGACCTCGTATAGAGTTCTTGGCAAATTCAATCAAGAAACTAAAAAAAAGATATCTGCGCACGAGTTGCACCTGCTTCCGCCCGCCTCCCCCCTATCCCTAACTTGCGGTAGGAATGTTAATTAGCGCAATTTGCATGTTTGTTTTACTGGACTTGTTTGGACATTGCGGGCCTAATGCTAGCAACATTGTATCAGGAACGTGGGGAAAGGAAACTAATGAGTTTTAAGAAAATATTACGCTATATCGCTGCCTAAGTACAGTCAAGGACTTTAATTGTTTTGCCACTATGGAACCCTGTTATAATGACAGCGTCAATCATTTATTTTAGCTTTCTTTCATGTGGTTTGACGCCGTCATTATGACAGGGTTCCAAATTCCTCGACCGTACCTACACAATGTTAGCTCTAAAGGAATAGCGAGTGGAAACAATGATGGAAACTATTTGTGTTTTTATATTTGCTCCTCTTTTAACTTCTCTTCTTTCTACGGTTGTATGAAAGAGATCGCTTTATATCTAGGCGATAAAAACGCCTGTTGACTCACTTTGTAACATTTTTTGTATTTATTTTCCGTGCTGTTATTGTACGTGATGATAAATAAATAATATTTGTATTGTATTGTATTGAAGTGCAATGTGCCCACTATATCCGAGGTCTAAGGTTCGAGAAAGATATACTCTCTTTATAATTTTCTCGTCTGGCATGGCACTCTTTAGGTATGCTAATTTTCACACCACATTCTCCCCAACGTAATTCTGTTGCAACTGAGAAACACAAATGAAAGCAAGGTTATATGTACTCTTATTAAATTTGCTGACGCTGCGTCAATGTTTAACCAAGGCGGAGACATTTTTGAACATTTTAATGTTTACGCGCTGACGGTTTAAACAGTTTACGAGTATCTATGAACTATTTAAGTCCAGTCAACGAATAGCTAAAAAGGTTTTTCTCAGATAAATAGGTAAAATTCAAATTCAAATTCAAAAATATTCACTTTTCCGGAGCGTGTAGCTCAAAAACGGTTATGAATTTGAAAAAGTGCAGTGAGTAAAAGTTGTAAACAATTGTGTAAGGTGTGTTCGAGGGGTTCCCTTCATCTGGCATAACTTTTTTTGGCATAATAGTCACTTGGCATAATCATCATTTGGCATACAGTCTTTTTTTTCAGTAACCGTATACTTTTCATGATTCTTTAAAATAGCATTGCATAAAGCTCATTAGGTTAGGTTAGGTTTATTTTTTAACAATCCTGAAAAGTATACGGTTTCTGAAAAAAAAGACTGTATGCCAAATGATGATTATGCCAAGTGATGATTATGCCAAAAAAAGTTATGCCAGATGAATGTAAACCGTGTTCGAGATATAAGTAAAAAACCTAAAAATGGCACCTGTTTTGGCCCCATCGAATTACAATTTAAAGATTGTATAATTTCATCAAATTTCATTTCACGCACCCTATTTTCTGCTTAAACGACGAGGTTTTTAGGGTATCCGTAACATTAATTTAGCAGGTTAGGTTACACTTGTGACTACCAAAAAAATTACTCACGCGGCGAGATATAACCTTTCGATCAAATGAAATACCTGCGTAATGGTCGCTACGTTCTTTGAAAGGTGTTTCGATGAAATTAATACGTTTCCGAAACATCCAAACAAGAAACACGTTTAAAGCGTCTCTCGAGTTTCTTAGTCTATGGGTCTGTGATTACTGTCTAAATGAAATATGATTGTTGTGCTAAAAAGTAGCGATTCGAAAGACGAGCCCTTAGAAGTTGTATACGACCAAGTACTCGGTTTCATGTTTTATTTACAAAAGCGAACAAAAACTTGAATATTGTCGTTGCTGTTTACTATACGATTTCAATATCCCTCGCATGAAAATATTGTCTCCATTATTTTTGTTGTTTTTGCTACTCGACTGAGTGACAAGTAACTTAGTGTTGTGGCGGTTCTTATAACTGAGGTCGTATAATGATCTGTGAAAAACTGGCAAGTTCCAGTGTAAGGGACAGAGGTATACGACTCCTACACGTCCATCTCTTTCAACTTCTGAGAGCTTATTCTACAACCTCTGGCCTAACAATAAGCAAGTTTTGATAATCCGACTGTCTTTGAAGAAAATGGAGGTTGAGCTCTGCAGAATCAGAAGTGAGAAGTTGGGACTTGAAATGAAGTTGGACAGTCTGCTTGATACCACCAGGTCGAAATTGAAATTAACAAACGCATAAATAGTTCAGTGGTGCGACGACACGCTGGCGTAGTTGGTAGTGAGTTAGTGACCCTGCCTTCGAAGCTAGTGGTCCTGAGTTCAAATCCCGGTAAGGGCAGATATTTGTATGACGAGCACGAGTATTTGTTCCTGAGTCTTGGATGTCTTCTATGTATTTAAGTATATATTTCTCTATATAAGTAAGTTTTTCGTTGTCTAGTACCCATAGTACAAGCCTAGAGCTTAGTTTGGGACTAAGTCAATGTGTGTGATATTGTCCTGTGATATATATTTAGTACTAGACTGCTATCTATTGATGGCGATGGAAAAACAATCGTTGGCGAGCAGCGCGTTGAATGAATCTAGATGCATATAATCCAAAGAGTCCATATTCAACATCATAAAACCATATTGCTTTTGACATGTTTTCGTATTGTTTTTAACTCGGCCACCATTACTGTCAATTATATGAGATCAATCAAAACGTTGACAATACTATAACAGGTCAAAAAGAAAATGGTTTTAACCCAGTAGAATGAAGGCCCAATTGGCCTACTAATTAGTCTGCGAACTTAAACGTCAGCTGGAATCGTAAGCAGCGCACCATCACGTCGACGACTTCTTCAATACTAAGTGTTTTTTGCAAAATTGGCCTTGCATAGACTTGCTGTACTAAAAACGCTACTTAAAAAAAAACTATAGATTGACATCTCACTCTCGACTAACACCTTTCGCAAACAAACCAAATTCGCTCCGGCACGTTTCTGTCAAACTCAATGCCAATCTGTGATAGATGGCTTTGAAACCTTACCCGGCAATTAGGCATTGTTACGGTTACCGCAGCACATTTATCTTGTTTAAGTTTGAACTACTCCGTTACGCCACGAACGATTAGATATGAAACTCACTCTGATATTATATTTTAGTCCGAGTTAGAAGCTGAAGCGATGATAAACTTTGGTTCTAGTAACTTTAGTCCTGGATTGCTCTATTGGGGTGCTCTGATGGGTGTGATGCTCTTCCATAATTAAACGTTTTCAACGCTATGTCAAATACAAAACCAGAGCGAATTTCAACTTTGCCTCATAGATACTCAGGTCTATTTTGCGCTGTCAACCATGACGGAAATATCCGTCAATGGCGTTGAAAAGGTTAAAACCAATTTTTCGCGAAAAACGGACTCGATTCCCCGGGTCTCAAACTATCTCCATAACAAATTTCATCTAAATCGGTTCAGCGGTTATCTGTTAAATCGTAACAAACAGACAGAGAGACAGACAGACAAGAGCTTCTTTCACATTTATAATATTAGTATGGATAGCCAGCCTTTGATTATATGGAGAGAACTTCTTAACAAATATTTACTTCTTTCATCATTACCCAAAAGTCTTTAAACTTCACCAAGTCCAATTCTATCTCTCAAGATCAACGCTGCATCCGCGAAGATCAAAGCACTGTTAACGCATTTATCCAAGGACTCCATATTGGGTTTGATTTGTTATGAGATATGGTCCCGGGCACTAGATGCGTTGAACAGAAGATTCCATTGATTTATTGTTGCTGCGTGTTGCGCAACAAGAGCATCCCAGCCTTATCTGATGTTGGGCAACCGCAAACACCCATACTCACTTAATAAAACTTTGATTCGTGGGTTGCTTAAGGTTCTTGCTTGAGAGAAGTTCTCATGAAGACTGACACGACCACAATAATGTAATGCTGAGTTGAAACTTTGTTGACGCCATTAGTTGCATTCCTTGTATTTCACTTATTTTTTATTTTGTTTGGCGTTAGATAAATAATCTCTTCACTTCTTCTATATTTTTTGACATCCTTCTTCAGAACACAGCGCTGCATTGTCATCTCTTTAGCCATTGCTCTTCGCTACTCGATCTTGATACTACTTACAAAATTAACAACGATCGGTACGTAACTGACGGATGAAATTTCTTTCTGAATCCTATTACATAAATAAGAGTCTTGTACAAAAAAAGATAAACCCACTCCATCATTGTAATTTACAATTCATTTTACGAGTCGATAAGGGACTTTTATACTTTTAATGTCGATTGTGGTCTGCTATCTCGTTTATTCCAATTACATTTCTAATTAAATCCACAAAGTACGGGACGCTATGCGCGATGGCTACATCAAAAAATTCTAAAGTATATTGAATTCACTGCCGATTCCTTTATTTTATACATAAATTAGACACGATGGAGAGCTCTTGGCAGGGAACGCGTCGGGTTCGAGTGAGGGTGTAATTTTGAGCCGCACAATACTATTGTTCCATTTCTAATTTAAATTGTGATTGCACAGCCCCTCTGTTGTTACAGTCATCATGACTTGCAATATCCTCCCTTTTCCAGGGTAAATGACGCAGGGATGTTGATGTTTAGTAGTTCTGTTTTAATAACTATTATTTTAACTACCCCTTGCACTAGCTCTGGTGATAAACTTGTCATTGGCCGAGATATAATTACTCTCTTTTGTCCTCGTAGGTCCCAATAGCTCTTTTATAAATAAAACTTTGGCGATTTGATAAAAGGGTGCCTTTTGCATTTGGTATTGTGTCCTCGAAAATCTGGGGACTCGGGAGGTCATATTTCCTTTCCATCTGTACATTTGTACAAATCTACTTTAAGGATTCTAGTACAGGACAAAACAAGCCAAAACACAGTCTGACGTGACAATGACGTTCTAACAAAAATACTTTGCCTAAACTTATAATACTAGTATCTTCTCTATACACGGTATATATATGTAGGAAAACATGTTGAAACTCTGTTCTAATTTTATGTTGTTGTCTTGCACCGCGATACATAATATATACGAGTTTAAATGCTTATGCAATAAGTGTGTTCTGATTCGTTTTCCTGCTGAACTACGCATAATATTTTATTCAATATTTTTACTTTAATATACTGCTAGATTAGGTATTACCATTGTAATATGTAATAAGTTAAAGAATTAATGACTGTTGAGTGGTATCCCGACTTTTGACCAAATAATCATTTGACAAACTATATCATTTTACAAACTTTCATTTCGCAAACACGTGTTTGTGCTTAAACCATTACATAGTACAAGCCTAGAGCTTAGTTTGGTACTAGGTCAATTTGTGTGACATTGTCCTGTGATTATTTATTTATTTTTATATTAAAAAGGTTACATAGGGTTATTAAATAAGTTAGGTTATGCTTATGTTAGACTTTTGACCACAATTAAAATAAAACTATGTGGCGGGAAGTATCTCTTTGCGAAATGAAAGTTTGTAAAATGATATAGTTTGTCAAATGATGACTTGGTAAAACATTAGTGAACCCTCTTGAGTTTCTTGCGGCGATTTTTCTCAGCAGTAGTCTCATCCTGGGATGACATCTTTGTACAAGCTTTTATTTAACTTGCACTGTTTGTATGTATGTTTGTAAGTTGTCCGCTTCAAATCTTGCACTTTCCGATGACAATGCAATATTATGGTATCTAAGAGCTGATTTGATGAAGTCAGAAGGTGGCGACAGGATCTCCGCGATACTTAACGTAGAGCCACCGAGTTGGGACTCATTAATTTAGTCTTGATAAGCAGTAATGACTTAAGTACTTAACAACAAAAGCTTGGCCCATAAATGTAGTTTTTGACAGAACCTTTTTTTTACCTTTATTGTTATAATTCCAAAGTCATAAAGAGCAATAAGGTCAATCTTGTTATCTAGACTGCGCAGTGTCCCTTAGTGTGCTAATCTACTGTTATGTGTTTACTGTGCTACTGGGTTTGATGGCCACTCATATTCGCTTGACCCGCGAGTGCAACGTACTTATAAACCTTTCTATTAATCCGCCACGCTGCATGTTTACGACTTCCTGCAGCACAGCAACTGCAGTTCTGCCACAATAACATCTCTGGTGGGCAACTTGGGCGACAAAGGGCTGTGTACAACCACTTGGTTGTATTTCACTGTTGATTAGTTGCTACTTGTAAGCAATGT
Organism: Acleris holmiana; assembly: GCA_949316455.1. Lineage (NCBI taxonomy): Eukaryota > Metazoa > Arthropoda > Insecta > Lepidoptera > Tortricidae > Acleris > Acleris holmiana. The sequence continues at coordinate 19,482,991 of OX438766.1, forward strand.
TTTGTTATGGCAATGGGAAGGCACACTAGCACTCAAGTCACGATGGTAAGCGGAATCTGAGACCCATAGACATTTGAATCACACTGCAATCCTGCCAACCCTGAGGACTAAGATAGGATACCTCTTTGCTAGTAATGACACCGGTTGTCTTATCCTCACACCAGAACACTACAGTGTGAACACTGCTGCTTGGCGGTAGGTTAATGGATAAGAAGGTGGTAGCGATCCGGACGGACCCTGTAGGTACAGGGTCCTACCTGTTAAGGAGCGTCTCCACTGAGAGCATTCGCGTGTAATATTCGAGTGGTGGGGACGTTGTGCCGAGCGTTACTGTGGTCCACACTTGAATATTCGACGCCGAATGCTCATTACACGCAAATGCTCTTAAAGAGGACGCTCCTTTTGCGTAAAAAACTGAAGTGTCACCGACTGGATAGTAACAAATAATTTATTTTACTCACACAAACAACTTAGTATACGAAATGGCAGTTAAATGTTTCTTATTTTACTTAGATTTAACTTTTAATTAACCTTCCCCGTTAGCTTCAAACGGTTCTAACTACATAATTAAAACAATGTCGCCGTTTCAGCACTAAATTTGTTCTAACTGCTCACAATCACATCTCATAAACTCAATCTTCTACTAAACGTAGTAAGGTACAAAATTTAAGTAAATCAATGAGTAAATAATACAAATCAATGTTGAGTTGTGGCGGTGTAGTCGCGCGGCGCGGGCGCAGCCTTTGAAGGCCGCTGTCACACCGTCCATAGCAATTAAGAGCTCGCAAGGCCGCTGGACGATCTCCTCGCCGCCGCCGGTCGCAGTTAGACGACGACCGCGTAATTGCGACCAAATCAGGCGCTTCAAATTATGATTATTCCACATCGGAGCGTTGCTTATAGGCAGCGCCTTTTTAGTATAATCACCTAAGGTGTTATTCTGTTAAACAGCTCGCCTCCACGACGAATTATTAACTGGTGAGCGTAGTTGTGCACTCCAAGACACAGAAAGCAGAGTCAGCTACGTAACCACTTTGGCCAAAATGCTGAGTCAAAATCGTTGTTTTGATATTGATCACAGTTTTTCGAGTACTAATGTTGAGTTTTGCCCTGAATGGTCTATGGAATTCAGTGATCAAATCTCACACGACTCCTTTTAATTTCGGTCGGTGATTAAAAACGCGCAATTTACAGATTCGTTAAGGTACTGAAAGGTCATTGCAAGGTATTTCTGATTTTTGTGCGGGTTGCTCCACACCGCGCTATCTCCATCTCGGAGGTTCGATGAAGAAATACGGGCCGTTTGATGGATGGCGCGAGATGCATCCTGTTACGATCGATCGCTCGATAACGTCCGGCCCGATATCGATTATCGGCCGATGACGTTGTGCAACGTCTATATGAATAATTGCCGGCGTCACGGACGCCCGTCACTGCCAAGGCCGGCTTTTCGCTTTTAGCCGGTCAACGATCGATCCGTTGCGCAAGCGCGGGTTTCGCTCTCGGGCTCTCCACGCTGCGCGCCCGCACCGCGCACGCAGCGACGCCGGCTAATTATAGCGCCATTCATTCACCGACGACGCGAGCCTTGAACTTCCGAGTAAATTAGGTAATTGACTGTTCCACAATGCTCTAAATTCGTCTCTATTCACGCGCTAGCCTGCACGCTAATGACGCCCGGCCCGGCCCACGGATCGCTTTATTATGCAGAAAGTGAGTCGGAACAAATGGCCGGCCGGTGCACCCGACTTGCATATATTTCTGGATTCCAGGCGCAAGGCTGAAAGTGAACGCCTCGCGCGTAATATCGGTCGACTTAATCGGAGTTTTTTTGCTTTATAATCGATAGTTTACGCTGGGCCGCCTAGCAACATGCTGGCTCCCCCGCAACGGGTGATTCTAGAGGCACTCCACATGCCGCGGGGTGGGCATTAAATTCATCTAGTTCTGATTGAAAGGCAACGGCTTCAATCAATCCGAGCCGCAATCATGCGAGCGTGATTGCTCGGATTTATCACGTGATGATTGTGATTTATACGATTGTCAGTGCGACGCCTTGAGCGGTTTTATATGAAAAAATGACCGTTTTGTCAGCTTCCCCCGCTCGCATATTCATAAGGCTGACGGCGGACCATAAATATTAGTTGGTAGCTTTGAGTTGCCTTCAATTGGCCATCTACAGTCAGAGATAAAGTTAAGCAATTATGATGGGTATTTACAGCGGAGATTGCCGTCATTTGATATCGAGTGGTAGGTACGGTAAAAGTAATTGTTTGTACGCAAGGCAGGTGGTCGAACGTCCGATATTACTTTATGCAATTACATTCTGATATTACAGGAATAATTAAGATCAGTGGCAGAGCAAGGGAATATACTGGTAGAAATAATTACGTATTAAAATAGTCGTTTCATGGTATTATTGACAAATAAGGCGCTTGACCCGACGTTGAAATGGCCGAGTGATATCTAGCGATTGTTTATTATTTAACCAATATAGAATTGTGGCCCAAATTTAAAATGCGATGTCATACATAAGCAACATAAACCTTCTTTTTATCAGAGCATTGATACAGATCACATTTAAGTTCTATCGGAAATGGTGTAATACTACCTACTATAGGTAGCCAAAAAACGCAAACGAATAACTATTATAAGTTGCAACAGAAGGAAGTGGCTGCTCTAAGTGTATCCCAGTGGCGTTCAGATATTTGTCGATAAATTGCGTGGCCATTGTTTGTAAGTGAAAATGGACGGCCGATCAGAGAGCCGATGCTTATCTCTAAACGTCTTTATGGTTTAATAACTGTTGCTGTTAAAGATGGCGTCAGTCGTTTCTCAATTGGGTACCTACGCAATATAGGAACACGATAACGCTTATTTTGGCTTGTTATCATACAAGTGGCTCCAAGATGCATTCTGGGAAAGTTTTTGAGATACGCTTTTGTTGCCAAATGTAGTTCTTTTTGCAAAGACATTAATCGAATGAGTCCCAAAGTCCCAGGTGTTCTAACTCGGTGGGTCTGAGTTAACTATACCGGAGGTCCTATCAAATATTTTTGCGCCCAATGTTGGATATTATATTTTTGCTGCAGACTGCACATGCTCACAAATGCCAACGCAAATAATGGAAATTAGATGCTGCTTCTAACTTAATAAAACATTTTATTTTATAATTATTTGAAAAGCTTTTCGACCTACTTGAATCATTACGCGTAGGCCCTGAAAAAAATGCCATGAAGTTAATTAAAAAGTAAATCGCATCCTTACCACTGTTGCTCAGCTTCAGCACTTAATAAGAACCGGTCGTTCTCCTTATTCAGGGTGAAATGACTAAACCCTTCGCTTTCCTCTTTTGCCAATAGTATCAAAGTGAGAGAGATAGCGAGGTTTTTGGTGTTGCGTTTTGAATACGGCCAGCAGATGGCAGGCAGGTGCGTTTCGCCGAAAACTGTCAGCGCCCGCGCAGGCCGCATGCCGGCTGCGGAATTATAATGTGCTGTAATCAGTGCGCAGTCGAGGGAAAAAGTTAACGTGAAATTGTACGGTGTTTAATTTAATGCCAACAGCGCCCTTTCAATTCCTCTTCCACTATGGAGCTTTTTGGCGTAGATTTCATCTAACAATTATAATATACGAGTAAACGATGCGGCTCCTACCGACCCTGCCGACAAAAGTGGCGGCCCCGGGCTTGATTTCTGGTAAGTTAAAATAATATTTGCGTGATTACCGATAAATGCTAGTAAAATCGACGACAGGAATAATGTCACAGCTGTTGTTCCATGTTTATAATATAAATAAATTTGCATTTATTTCAAAAGTGTTTAATATTTAAATTTGAACCTTAAATGAAGTTTTAAAATTTTAACAAGTTTTGATTCTAATATAAAATCTTAATAAACGGGTCAAAACTTAGTGTATTGCGTTTTATAATTATGCTTTTTTACATGTTCTCCTAAATAGTATCAATTAAACTCTTTTCTGTTTTTCATGCATGTTCCCTATTCCCGCTCCCTCTCATCCTTTTCGCACTCCGTTTGACTCTGACCCCTCCCACCCTTAAGACAACAATCCCGGCTCGGTTTTACGATTTCCGGGAGTCCCGGGGCCCCGTGCCCTGTGCCCTACTTGTTTCTGGGGCACAGGGCTATTGATTCGGCATGGAGGGCGCTTCACATGGTTCCATAAACGTTACACTTGATCGACTTCCTGTGAACCTTACAGAAGCAGTTATAGGTGTAAATCAAACTCTGGTAGCTGTCAAAAATATATAGGATACTAAAACAGTTACTATTTTATCAATCTAACAATGATGGAGTGTCAATTGAGTGGAAAAGACGTAGATTTTATACATATAACTTTGTATGTGTTATGTGGTATTCTTATTGAATTGACATGACAGTAAGGTTGAGTTAAAAACAATAGCATAACACGTTATAAGCAACATAAGTTTTATTCAAATGTCTATTGGTCTCAGATTCCACTTACCATCAGGTGGCCTGAGTGCTCGGGTGCCTGGAATAGAAAATAGCTCAACTACAATTTTCACAAAAGAATAACTAATCTTCTGCTGTCTGTATCTGTATGTTAGCAGACTGTAGCTAACGAACCGTAATAGGTAGACACATTTTGGAAAACAACAAATAAAAAAATTTTAAGGGCCCAGACAAGAATGGCACGGAACCCTTCGTTTGAGGGTCCAACTAGCACTGGGCCGTGTTTTTTTATACGTCATACTGACTCCCATATGATCTTCCAAAAAGGATATAATAACACTCTGAAAGCTCCAAAAGCCCTAAGAAACAAAGCGTCTCTCATAATGCCCTATATAGTTTGAGTTATTGTTATTACGTAATACCCCTGTCATTGCCGCGGGGTAAATTAACTAGAGCGGGGGGTGAGCTCTTACTTCCCCCAGCACCCTGACATTGACCTCATTCCCTAGAATTATGCGATGGGTAGGGTTCATATAATAATTGTCTCAGTGAATGAAAGTGACAAGGTACTAAAGTGTAAACATATTTATGACGTCGGCTGTACACTGCGATTATTGCCATTTACAGGGTTGGCGATATCTTTAGGAGCAATACGGTTTTGTTTTGTTTTAAGTCGTATCCTAAAAATACTATACTAATATTATAAATGTGAAAGCAACTCTGTCTGTCTGTTTGTTACGCTTTCACTGATAAACCACTGAACCGATTCAGATGAAATTTGGTATGGAGATAGTTGAGTCCCGGGGAAGGACATGGGAAACTAATCGGCTAATACGAACATTTTAAAACTTGCCAAATGCCGAATACCGATTATAAACATAGTCGGCCCAACCCTAATAAATAAAAAAACTATATATATCACGGGACAATGTCACACAAATTGACCTAGTCCCAAACTAAGCTCTAGGCTTTTACTATGGGTACTAGACAACGATAAACATACTTAGATAGAGAAATAAATACTTGAATACATAGAAAACATCCAAAACTCAGGGACAGCTCGTGCTTATCACACAAATATCTGCCCTTACCGGGATTTGATCCCGGGACCGCCGGATTTGGAGGCAGGGTAGTGACCCTGGTAGTGGCCTAATTGGGAGTGCCGAACTAGGCCAACGTGTAGTCAAACACATTCACTGAATGAAAAAAACCAATTACGCTCTCACGTCGCTTTATATAAAAAAAATACTCGAAAATAATGAATTGTGTTCCTGATTATAAACGGGTTTTTTTTGGCGTATCGTGATAAACTTGAAAAGGGTGGGTGAAGCTAGGAATACTTTCTAACTATTTCGCAGCGCGCGCGCCGCATTCCGGGGCGCGTCGGCGCAGGCGCCGGCTGCGCGGGCGCCGACGTTGCTAATTGCACACGAAAGCAGATTTATCACCTCGGTATTATCGCCGTAACGCAACCGCAACAGCGCAAGTGCAAGGATGCATCGGTGATTGTAACACCTATGAACTTTTAATAGGTGTTATAATGTAATGGTGTGAGATTTTCATAGAGATGTATTGAGAAGCCATTTACATTTGCTGTTATGGGAATAAGTTGCTGAGGTCTCTTCGTTATTGTTTTTGTAGGTGTTTCATACCCTTTAAAATTATTGTGTACTTATTCGTATACATGTACTTAATCGGAATCTCTTAGCTTATTTCATAATGATTGAAGTAACTCTTAATATGATATGATTAGTTCAATCCCTATAAGTTACAATGTTCGTACGCCGTCCGTCCTTTGGTTTAGCCTCGTTTCCTCTTGCCTTGTTCGGGAGACCATTTATCTCCATCTAGAGCTGTGACTCATGCGCAGGTATCCGAAGCATCCTTTAGTTGGACAGTGGTTGTCCATCGATCTATTCTAAATCGATCGTGTTGTACTAAATGTCTCAATCAGTTTTACTCTAGCCCTAAGAACTGGACATAAGTAATTTTGCTTCTATGTATATCTCGATTGCTTCCGTATGGTATTCAGGGGGCTTAGTAAAGATGAACTCGGTAAACGCCATCGTTATAGAAAATGTATAGTATTGACGCAAGCTGCCGGAATCTCGAGAAGTATTTTTTTATTTAGAATAGAATAGAATAGAATAGAATAGAAATAGTTTATTTATATCTATGTGTCACAGATCTCACTTACCATGATACGGAATATGTGCTTGTCCGTCTTCCTTAAAGATACATGATAGCAGCCACCTTTATTACCTCTCGAATGTTATTGAAACAGGACTCTTTAACAAATGTACCCAACGCTCAATATAAGTAAAAGGTAACAGCTAACATAATTAACCACTTCTTCTTTAATTCCAGGGGCAAATTCGCGTCAGTCCGCAAGATCCGTCACCTCGTCTCCGGCGAGGAGTACGCGGCCAAGTTCATCCGCAAAAGGAGACGCGCCGCAGACAGCACGCGCGAGATCCAACACGAGGTGGCCGTGCTCGCGCTGTGCGCGGGCTGCACGCGCGTCGTGCGCCTACATGAGGTGAGGACCCTCCAGCCCATACTAAACTGAGTCCACGAGCATACATCACGAAGTTGGCGTATGTCAAACTGTGCACCGAGTGATCCAATCGGCCCACACCAACCTTGCGCCAAACTTTTCGATCCTGTACTTTGCCTCTTCCAACTCTTTCTAAAAGACCTAACCACGTCTTCATGGCGGTAGGTAAGGATCAAGATTTACAGACATTTTCAAATACTTCTCTTCACGCAAAAAGGCGCATAAAATAAGACGTCGAGTTGCGGAGAACTTATACTTAATCCTTCTCTTGTAACCACACTCCACAGACAACCTACAATATTGGTGTTTTTGAACACTAATTCGGGTGCATTGATCAAATTTATCCAGAAGTTAACACAACAAATGTACAAATATGTTATCCTCTGCTCATGAGAAACATTGAGAATAACGAATCTACGTCTGGCAACGACAATGATACCTTAAAGGTACTTAACATTCAAAATCAAAGATTACCACCATAGTACCTACTCATAATCATTATATAATACCATATCACCCCCTTCAACTCTTGAACAAATGTTTCCAGGTATACGAGACCCGTTCAGAAGTAGCCATTGTCCTCGAGCTCTGCGCCGGTGGCGAGCTCCAGCGACTCCTAGATGAGGAAGAGCGTCTTTCCGAAGGCGCGGCGAGACGCGCCCTGCGCCACGTGCTGGAAGGCCTGGCGCATCTCCACGCCCGGCGGGTCGCCCACCTGGACCTCAAGCCACAGAACCTGTTGCTATCAGCCGACGGAGAGGAGCTGATGATCTGCGACTTCGGTATCAGCCGCGCCATCCAGCCTGGCGCACATGTGAGGGAGATTCTGGGCACGAGGGATTATGTTGGTGAGTGCTGGAGTGATTGTGATTGAGTTCAATTCAGTTGTGTGCGAAGTGTGTTATAGTGTAATGATTAACCGCTTCCCTCGCGATCTGCGAGTGTGGTTTTTATCTGGTTCGTTAATTTTGGGGAACACGTCGAGTGTGCGAGGTTTATTGGATATTTTTAATCACTCAGCTGTTTTTTTAACCCCTCTCTCTGTCCGTATTTGGCATAGTAACTCCAAAATAAATCGATTCTGACAGGGTTTTGTAACAGCTGAAAGTAGGGTCGTAATTATTTCTGTGTTTTTAATCTGTTTAATAGTTTATTACAGTAATGGCAAATGAAGGCTCAGGGGCCAAAAGTTTCATTAAGTTATTCTACCCCATAGCAATTGGTTGGTTTTTCAGCTTTTACCTGGTAATGTTATAACTAAAGCACGGGCATAAGAGCATATCGTTAAAGATTAATCTTGAACTAGTTCTCGTAGTGGTTGGATACCTATTAAATCCATGATAGGTTCCCAGATACACTCCTAGCGTTTTGTTAACTCTCAGCGCCTCTGACGCCCCCTGGCGTTACAATTACGTACAAAAGCCAGTTGACGGCAACGAATTAGTTACCCTAGAACCAGGTGGCTCGATTTCCTTATCCCGTTGGAATGACATATCTCGCTCCAATTATATTTCTCAATTGCGTTTCCCGCGGGCCTGAGTTACTCCGCGGCGGCACGCGAGCTCGGCATTCGCAGACGGCGCAAAAGTCTGCGCCGGCGACGGATCGAATTATTAATAGCGACGGGGATTTGTAAAATTCTGGGGTAGAAAGTCTTGTTGCGTACAGGTGAGTACAGTCAAGGTATTTGTTAATGTGCTGCGTGTGTGTACGAGTAAATTGCTGAAGTTTAATAGTATAGTTTCTTTGGTAGATATTAGACAATACACAAACTAGTCAACCTGAATGGCGTGTATGTACATTTATTATATTTTCTATCTCGTTTACTGAGACGTATGCTGACTGATTTATTAATGTTTTATTTAAAAAAATCTGTGTATGGATTAGGTAGGTTTGCTAGAGGCCTTTTTTCCAATAATTATATTTGACTGGTTGCCAGCGAACATTTTGAAACAAATTGTACGAGAACATAGTCTGGTAAAAATTAGTACACATCCATACATGTTGACGTTTAGATAGTCGCGTTCTCAGATGTGAATACACTTTTGCACCTTATCCCATTGAAATAAGGTGCAAAATTGTATACATCTTTAAGAACTCGACTAAATCTTTTTACGGTATTTTATTTCTATCTTCTCGACCAATGGCGAATATCGTGTCATGTTTGTATGAAACTATCGAGAATGTTTTAATCGTGTTTTCACCTTGAACAGTCTCAAACAAATGTGACCAAGTTTAATACCCTTCTGAGGCCCACTATAATAAATATGTACAACGTAATTTACCAATGGAATATAACCCTATTGTGGATGCAATAGAGACAGTGGTGGTTGGACCCTGTGCACGGTCCGTCCGGATCGCTACCACTATCTTACTATCTCACCACCCGCCAAGCAACAGTGTTCGCATTGTTGTGTTCCGGTGTGGGGATAAGACAACCGGTGAAATTACTAGCATAGAGGCATTCCATCTTCGTCCTCAGGGTTGGCAACGGATGTGAGGTCTTAGGACAATTCAAATGTCTATGGGTCTCAGATTCCACTTACCATCAGGTGGCCTGAGTGCTCGTGTGACTTCTCCTTAACATAAAAAAAGACAATTTTGTCATTTAATTGTCAATTATAGAAACAAGGGGAATTCCATACTTTATCTCCTTTTTTATGTTTAGGAGAAGGCACACGAGCACTCAGGCGACCTGATGGTAAGTGGAATCTGAGACCCATAGACATTTGAATTGTCCTAAGACCTCACATCCGTTGCCAACCCTGAGGACGAAGATGGAATGCCTCTATGCTAGTAATTTCACCGGTTGTCTTATCCCCACACCGGAACACACCAATGCGAACACTGTTGCTTGGCGGGTGGTTAATGGATAAGATGGTGGTAGCGATCCGGACGGACCCTGCACAGGGTCCTACCACCACTAAAACCTCCTTTGCAGTGGATCTTTATTTCAATGACCGTATTATGTACAACTTTTTCTGCGCAGGGCGTTACGAGGATACGTCCAAGAAACAGACACATGGGCGTTATGTTAAATGAAATCCAAATCGCGGAATACCACCACCTTAAGCTACATAAGCCACGTAAGCCCCTAAACTCGTTCATACTAACCTCGACTTTTCCTCTTCCAGCGCCAGAGATCCTGTCCTACGAGCCGCTCTCCCTGGCCGCCGACATGTGGTCGGTGGGGGTGCTGGCCTACGTCCTTGTGAGCGGCTACTCACCTTTCGCTGGCGACACCAAGCAGGAGACCTACCTGAACATCGCGCAGTGCACGCTCAGCTTCCCCAGAGACCTGTTCAGAGGAGTTTCTTCTCGCGCCGTGCAATTTATTCGTGACACACTCGTCGTGGACCCCAAGTGAGTATGGGTAGAAGTTACTGCTAGTATCCGGATCGTTACCACCATCTCATCCTTTAACGTACCGCCAAGCATTCGCATTGTTGTGGGGATAAGGCAACCGGTGAAATTACTAGCATACAGGCATTCAAACTTAATCCTAAAGGTTGGCAACGCATCTGCGGTCCTAAGGTTGTAGTCTTGAGAAGGTCTCATGCCCACGATGCCATGTTCTGAGTAATCTCCTCTCGCGTTATGCAGTTAATACCACCTTAAGCTACAACAGCTTTAGCAGTTTTTGGGGAACCACCGTCCCCTTAGTTTCTCAACCTCGTATCTGATCGAATATTTCACAGTCACATGTGTGCTTTTCCTACTACTCAATAAGATACGATAGTTGAGAAAGTAAAGGGACGTTATATTATCCTAATTTTTGTTAAGTACATTATTTTAATCGCATTAAGAAGACAAACAAGCTCAGAGAGTACCTGATCGTAAGTGAGACCAGACGCCTATATCGCCTTCATAAGCCAAAAGGCGGTATCTCAAATTTAATAGCCAAAGCAGATTCAATTCTCTTCCGTTAGCAATAAGGTTGCATTTGCTGTAGTTGTCCGAGATCCCGCCATATGTCTTACCAGGGTAGTATAGGCATTTGTAACCTCAAGACTGCACCCTAAGGATTGAAATGGAATGTCTCTTTGCTAGTATTACCAGCTGTCTCACCCCCGCACTGAGAGGTAATAATTGAAACATCGCTGCGGCAGGATGGGTAACATGTTAATGGTACCTAATCCAGATGGATTCTGCACAACTTTCTACCACCTCAGCTTTTGAGGAACAGCTTATATTATCCTTTTACTGTTTTACCTGTGCGGTTAGCACAAGTTGTATTTTCCCGCTTGTCGCTCAGTGTTTTTTCAGTATAGACAATCGAACCGCCCATAACGTTGCGTTTATTTATTCAGTTATTTATTCTTTACGGCACAAAAAAGCAATTCGCGCACTTGAAAGAAAGTAAGAAATTGGTGGAATGTGACAACAATATGGAGGACCCCTTTGTGATTCACGTGCGACAAGTGACAGTTTTATTAGGTGTACACCGTTAAAATGACAAGAAAAAAAAAAAAAAATACTAAGCATTTATTTGTAGTGTTTCGATGATAAGTAGTAAGACTTTATGCGTAATGGCGTTCTCTTCTTGTTCCGCAGGGGTCGTCTTACAGTGGAAGAGTGCCTGGAGCACCCCTGGCTCAAAGACGACGCCGACATCCCCCGCGTCATCGTGGGGCTCGGGTTCGACTCCGCGACGAGCGACGCCGACGCAGACTCCGACGACCCCACCCTCGACGAGGGGGTCAACGGGGTGAACGGGGTGAATGGGGTCAACGGACACAATGGCGTCAATGGTTGCAACGGGACCAACGGAACCAATGGGACACATGATGATGATAAAGGTGAGTGCTTGATAATAAACACAGTGGGTTTCCCTTTCTTAAAAAAAAACTTTTACCCGATGACATTAATTGTTAATCATTAAAACAACATGAGTGATCGATTCTAGGACCGACAATTAATTTATCTCGTGCTTTTTGTTCTGCTGGAGCTGGGGTGTTCAACCAGTAGTATTCAACCGGTCGATCGCAGCTCCTTATCCGGTCGATGGTGGCAAAACAAAGAAAAATACATACGTGTTAAGAAATTTACTTCGATAGTTAGGCGTACCTGGTAACTGTAGTGGGAGCTCCTTGACGTCTGGGGCCCCGCGTCTTTATACTCCAAAGGTCCTATTATCCTGGATTCTCGTAGGTCTCGTGTTCGCTGGCTACTTTGTGAGGTTATGCGGATTTGTTCTTCGCGACGGGCTCAAGCTAGATGCGAGCTGGTTCGTGGCGGCGGTTAGAAGATTAAGAAGTATAGGAAAAAGTTGGCAGCACTGTCGCTGCGTTTTGAAGTTGCTTTTTTCAAAGCGTTTTGTTCACCTGGCTTGACCCAGCTATCGATAGTTTATCGATTAAAGAAAATAATATAAAGGCAAAAGAAAACGTTGTGGTTTTGTGCTAGAATAAAACTACGGAACATGCCGCCGACCATAAAATAATACTTATTTTATTAAAGAACTAACTTAAGACTAACATGCTACGTTGTTGCGTTTACCTATTCAACAGGTAGTGGGCAAACCTTAACTACAGGTCGTTTGCTTAAGGTATTACCGATGCGTACAGTGACTACTCGAGTAACACCGTCGTCTCCGGGATGCAGCTGGTGCACGCGCGCTAGACGCCATTGCAGCGGTGGCAACGTGTTGTCGATCAACACTACTAGGGAGCCCTCGCGGAGGGGTGTGTTAGCTTTGTCGTGGAACCATTTACCTCTAGGCTGTAGCTGATGAAGGTATTCTAAGCTCCAGCGTTTCCAAAAGTGTTGGACAGCCTGTTGTATAGTCTGCCATCGCTCAAGGCGGTTAGGATTGTCGTAAGACAAGTCGAACTCAGGTATGGAGGTTAATGGTTCCCCTATAAGAAAGTGGCCGGGTGTAAGCGGCAACGGATCTGAAGGATCATTGCTAAGCGGACAGAGGGGCCTTGAGTTGAGAACTGCTTCTATTTGGCACAATAGTGTATTAAATTCGTCATAGTTGAGCGTCAGTTTACCTATGACACGATGTAAATGTCTTTTCAGACTTCCTACGGCTCGTTCGACGAGGCCAGCAAAATGTGAAGCATATGGAGGATTAAAATGCCAGGTGACCTGTAAGTGTGTGAGTTCGTCAGTTATGGCAGATTGATTAGACTCGTTTTTAAGAAACGTGTATAGTTCGGTGAGGTAGCGCTCACATCCTACAAAGTTACGACCGTTGTCGGAATAAATATTACTACAATAACCGCGCCGAGAGAAGAACCTACGTAACGCGTTGAGAAAAGATTCTGTAGATAAATCGGGAACTAATTCCAAATGAATTGCTTTTGTTGACATGCACACAAAAACGCACACGTACGCTTTGGACAGCTTTGCGTTTCGTAACTTACTTGATTTAAGATAAAAATGCCCTGCGAAATCTACTGCCGAACTCGAAAACGCGCGGGCTCCACGAACCCTAGCTATCGGTAGCTGTGCCATTGAAGGTTGTGGCGCGACAGGGCGAGGGCGGACGCAAGATACACAACGCAGTGTACGCATACGGACCGCATCGCGGGCACATAAAATCCAGTACGTTTGGGCGAGGGCAAACTGCAAAGTTTGCGGACCGACATGCAAATGTGTCCTGTGGTAAAAGTCTATGAGTAGATTTGTGAAATGATGTTTCTTTGGTAAAATAATTTGATGCTTGGCATCATAATATGGCATGTTAGCTCGATTTATCCTGCCGCCGACCCTGAGGAGTCCGGAATCGTCTAGGAATGGTTTAAGTTTTTGAAGACGTTTTTTGCTTCTGTCGTCGTCCTTGAGCCGTGAAATGTCTTCCGAAAAGTGTTCACGCTGAACAAGAGAAATTATTCGATTGAGAGCTTGTTTGGTCTCAAAAACTGTGATGTGATTTGTCGAATAAACAAGGTTCTTACGACCTTTGTTAATGAACCGAAACATAAAAGATACGACGCGTAACAGCGTTGGTAACGATGAAAATCGCTCCATAAACTCAAATTTAGGTTCCTCGTTATGTGTGAGGAAAACGTGCTTACGACGTTCTTCGTCCGTATGACAGTTGACCTTGGAAATGGGCCACTCTGCCTCAGGCCTTGAAAGCCAAGAGGGTCCTGAGAACCATAGTTTATGGTTCAACTGAGACGGGAGAGCACCACGAGACGCAGGATCTGCGGGATTATCTGCTGACTGTACATGACGCCAATGCGAGGCAGGCACGTTACTGTTTGCTGAATCGGAGACGAGCTCCATGTGTCCCAAGTCTAGGTACTCCTGGAGACACTTGTTGTAGTTCTCACGTAACACAGGGTCACGTGACAGTCTAAACTTTAATTTGTTAAGACGTGAAAGGGCAATAGCGCGAGATTCGCCTAGAGGAGGAGCGTTCTCCTTAAAAGGGAGAGAAACCGTATATTTCCCGTTTGAATCCCTAATATGAGTATCAACGAAAATGGATTCACATTGAAATTCATCTTTGGTTAGATATGGGTGTACCGGTATTGATTCCAGTTCCGAAAATCTTTGAAGTTTGGTATCGAGTTGGCAGGTACTCAGATTAGTGCATATTAATCCCCTTTTTTCATGGGAAATTCTACCGTTCAGGAGGTAGCCAAAAATGCTATTAATAGCCACAGGTGTGCCCTGTGGGCCTTTTATGTTGTCGTGCAGCAGTATACTGTCACTATAGTCCGACCCTAGTAGGAGTTCGACGGGACGTGCAGAACGTAGTTCTGGGTCCGCTAAATTAAGACCCTTTAGGTGCAAAATATTCTCAAAGGTATTTGGAACATTTGGAAGGTAGCTTGTTATCTTCGGTAAAATAAGAGCTTCGATATAGAGCTTTGGTTCCGGTTTGTTGTGGGGTGTGACCTCGCACAAAACGTAACCGCGTGGTTGCTCGTTGGAGTCACCAATGCCGGTGATGGTGGTGCTAGTCTGCGCGGGGTACCGCGGCAGGCCGAGACGCTGCACGCACGACTCCGTGATAAGTGTAGCTTGAGAGCCCTGGTCCACGAGGGCGCGTACTGACCGCGGCGTGGAGGACCCATGGTTCATGGGGCGCACGTTTACAAGCGCAGTCGTAAGTAGGACGGTACAATTTTTATTGTTAGTTGAAGGCCCCGCGGTTCCATTTAATGAAATGGGCACAAAGTTGTCCGCTACCGAGTGTAACTCGGGAGACGTTGAACACGCCGTCGTCAGCGTGACGCTCGGAGATTGCACATCTTCATGTAATGAAGAATGATGGCGTTGAGTGCAGACACGGCAACTGTGGCGCGACTTGCAGTCTTTAGTATCATGACCGATAAACAAGCAATTGTTACAAACTTTATTTTCTTGGATAAAATATTTCCGCTCATTTAAGGTTAGTTTATGAAACTTATCACATCTATACAATGGATGCGAATTGTCTTTACAATATGCACATTTAATTTTATTCGAGTAATCCGCCGCAGTTGTTGCATGTACACTCATAGTACGCGAATTACGCGCAAAATATGAATTAGAATTGTACGGTTCATAATATTGACCATCGGAATGCGCGCGAGCGAGCGACATCGTTCGTCGCCCAGCCTGCGCATGGCGCGATGACGTCACTGCACTGACAGCAGCCGAGCGGGCCGGGGTGCCAGCAGCGAGCGCGCGCGATCCCGCCGGCGCGGGGGCATCGCTGCCCGGACGCGCGGGGACGTTCATTATTTCCGATGCCGCTAATTCCTTATCTAAGAAATCGAGCAATTCGGTTACGACGGGAATATCAGTAGACACTTTCAAAGATAACTCGAAACGTCGTCGTATATCAAACGTAATTTTACGAAGCAAAATGTTTAAAAGAACAAAACTCCATTCATCAACTGGAAATCCTAATGATTTCAATGCCGTAATGTTTTCGTGATAACAGTTCATCAGGTTACGTAAGCTCGACTCGATATGTTTATTGTTAACGGGTTCGACATCAAAAATATTGTCAAAATGTTTAGTAGAAATAATCCGCTTGTTTTCGTAACGACTAATTAACACCTGCAAGGCATTTTCATAGTTTGATTCAGTAACTGGTATAGATTTTATAAGATTATATGGTTCATCCTTTAAAAACAATAATAAATAACGGAAACGTTCAACGTTTGTCAGTGTAGCATTATCGTGTACAAGTGATTTGTACAAATCATAGAAAGCATTCCATTCGGTTAAAGAACCTGAAAACGTTTGCAATGACAATCGCGGTAAGCGGATATGCGATTGTGCTAAGGGCTGGGATGCGCAGCACCCCGCTCGCTGAGCTAAGAATCCGCCGCCGCCGCAGGCTGACGACACACTTTGTTTACGTTCTTCCTTAATAGTGTCCAAAGTAACTTGGATTTCATAATATAATGAATCGAATTGATTACGAATAGCTAAATGCTCATCTTTAGAAAAAGTTTCATTTTTTGCCGAAAGTTTTTCTATTTTTGCTTGTACTTGAAAGAATGTTTTTTTAATTGTATTTAACTCCTTAACACGAACTCTGAATTCTCCCAAATTACTTGAACAAGCGACTATACGTTGCACACTATTTATGGCGACATCGCGTTCAAAATATAATTGTTCGAGTTCCATTGTTATTGAATTTAATATTGAGATTAATCTGATGACTATATGTATGGAGAAGTTATATTTAATACGTAACGCTAAGTACAGTAGATTGTATATAAAATGCGAGAACAATTGAATAGGTATGTACTAAAGTACAGTTAGCGCTAAAGTTGGGTTCGGTACGTTATACCTACACCGCTAAATATGGTTGCACTAGTGAAAAATAATAATTTTCTACGTTGTATAACAATTGAAACGTAGCTTGCGATCCGCCTAACACGCAGCCACGAACGCTGCGTCGGCCGTTAGCGCGCGGTTTCCAGATCTACCGCGCGTGCTCACGAAAAACAATTAAGTGAAATGTAATTCCACGAATATCGCTTTAAACCTTATTGAACTATATATAATTAGATAGTACTCGTTGAGATCGCACTGTATACACCGGTATTATTGTGAAATAACACGCTAGATGCTTGCAAACTCGATATGAAGTTAGGTCACTGTCGGTAGATCCCGAGCTGAGCGCCTACGTCATAGACAAAGGATTTGAGATTTATATGAGAATCTAGCACAAAACAGCAACGAACGCGAATTTATTGTCAAATAACCAGATCTAATGCGATATATCCGGTTCGAAATCTATGTTAAGAAATTTACTTCGATAGTTAGGCGTACCTGGTAACTGTAGTGGGAGCTCCTTGACGTCTGGGGCCCCGCGTCTTTATACTCCAAAGGTCCTATTATCCTGGATTCTCGTAGGTCTCGTGTTCGCTGGCTACTTTGTGAGGTTATGCGGATTTGTTCTTCGCGACGGGCTCAAGCTAGATGCGAGCTGGTTCGTGGCGGCGGTTAGAAGATTAAGAAGTATAGGAAAAAGTTGGCAGCACTGTCGCTGCGTTTTGAAGTTGCTTTTTTCAAAGCGTTTTGTTCACCTGGCTTGACCCAGCTATCGATAGTTTATCGATTAAAGAAAATAATATAAAGGCAAAAGAAAACGTTGTGGTTTTGTGCTAGAATAAAACTACGGAACAATACGTTTAACCTTTTCAACGCCTTGGTCGCATTTGTATCTGACATACGAATGCGTCATGCACACGCCAAAACTGGCATTAAAAGTTTGAAAAATGTTACTTAATCCTTACGAAATAACGTCTCTTTTAACTGTGCCTATGACAAAAGTGTCGGTGGCGTTGTAGACACGGCCTCATTACTACTTTAGGCGTCGTTGGCGTTCAAAGGGTTAATGACGACTCAGAGTATGTGGTAGTGACCTTGTCTACGAAGCTAGCGATCCCGGGTTCGAATCCCGGTCAGGGCAGATATTTGTGAGATGAGCGCGAGTATGTTTCTGAGTCTTGGGTGCTTTCTATGTATGTAAGTATTTATCTCTCTAGTACGAGTACCCATACAACAAGCCTAGGAAAATTTTTGCCTGCGATATTTAATCATTTACTTTGTTATATAAATAGGGTTATCATTTTTCTGGCATAATATTAATTGTTCAAAATACACTTCGCATGACATGTGTGATAAATCCAACAATGCTATTAAGCAACCTGTTTCAAATACCCGTAACGTCATAAATTGAGTGTACATGGAGCGTGCGGTCCGCAGAGCGCTGCGCGGGCCGCTGCGCGTCGCCGGAGGAGCCCAAGGTGCTGAAGCACGCGCACGCGCGCGACGCCTCGCCGCCCGGCCGCGACGCGCCCAGCACGCCCAAGGTGAGGATACTGGTAACTACTCGCACGTTATATACTCTCATGTTCCTCACGGAGCCCAAGGTGCTGAAGCACGCGCACGCGCGCGACGCCTCGCCGCCCGGCCGCGACGCGCCCAGCACGCCCAAGGTGAGGATACTGGTAACTACTCGCACGTTATATACTCTCATGTTCCTCACGGAGCCCAAGGTGCTGAAGCACGCGCACGCGCGCGACGCCTCGCCGCCCGGCCGCGACGCGCCCAGCACGCCCAAGGTGAGGATACTGGTAACTACTCGCACGTTATATACTCTCATGTTCCTCACGGAGCCCAAGGTGCTGAAGCACGCGCACGCGCGCGACGCCTCGCCGCCCGGCCGCGACGCGCCCAGCACGCCCAAGGTGAGGATACTGGTAACTACTCGCCACTTTCTATGTATATTCCACTCATGCGAGCGACCACACCGGACCTTAACGGTGTGCAACTTATGGTATTTTAGTGGTGGTGCAAAGTCTGTCCTGATCGCTACCACCCACTTTTCCATTAACTTACCGCTAAGCAAATATTCGCATTGTTGTGTTCCGGTGTGGGAATAAGACAACCGGTCAAGTTACTAGCATAGAGGCATTCCATCGTAGTCCTCAGAGTTGGCAACGCATTTGAGGTCTTAGGATTGCAGTGTTTACGATTATAGTCTTGAGAATTCATATTTATTATGGGTCTCAGATTCTACTTACCATCAGGCGTTGAGTGCTCGAGTGCCCTCTCCTTATCATTAAATAAAAATTACGCTATGTGCTAGTATATTCTTTTGTTTACGCAATGTCACCTTATTTTACGCGTCGGTGTGGTCGCTGCCTTATTCGCGGTATGCGGACACATTAGGGTTGACGCACATAACCGCTCGATACTGGATTAGCATCACCTCAACTCGAGCCAGTATTGTTTGTATGAATGCGTGTGTAGTCTATAGAAGATGTTTACGACACTCTGGCCTAGTTGGTAGTGTTCCTGCCTTCGAAGCTAGTGGTCCTGGTTTCAAATCCCGGTAAAAGCAGATATTTGAGTGTTGGATGTTTTCTATGTATTGAAGTATATATTTCTCTATATAAGTAAGTTGGTCGTTGTCTAGTACCCATAGTACAAGCCTAGAACTTAGTTTGGGACTAGGTCAATTTGTGTGACATTGTCCCCTGATACAAGTGTCGAGTATGTATTGACATGTGTGGGGTGCAGGTGTCCCGCAAGTCCCTGGCGCACCCGCCGTCGGTGCTGGCGCTGTGCAAGAAGTTCCAGCCGGACTACGAGAAGCCCGCCTCGCTGCCCGACGCCTGCGCGCCGCCCGCGCCCTGCCTGCGCCTGCGCGCGCCCAGCCCCAAGCCCGACCGCGCGCTCATCTGCTAGCTGCTAGCTGCTAGCTGCCACTATCTCAAACCACTCCCGTACCAAACGCAAACCTTATTACTTACCGGATACGATTGAATCTGCATTGGCTGTTGAATTTGAGATGCTGCCTATTAACTTATGAGGGCAGAGCAGCCGCCAGTCACCACCGGACGGCTCGATGTGTGTTGCATACGTAGCACATTCAACAATTGAAGCTTACAGGCTGATGTTGGAATGTTTTTTTACTTATCCTCAAGCCGCAGGAAATAAATGCGAGATCAGCTAAACGCCCAGTGTGCAATGTATAAACCAAAACATTTTAAGACCATACTGCCCATGAATATGGTGTAATGTACACTAGGCGTTTAGTTCAATTTTTTAATTTTTAAAGTCTGAGCGATTATGCTCACTGTCACTTTGTACAAAAAAAAGATCCTGTCACCAGCACGCGTATTATGGTCTTGTTTATCGATGTGGATAAAGTAAGAGAAAACATCTGTCACTTTCCGAAAACTATCCACCGCGATAAAGGCGACCGTAATACAGACCCTGGAGCTCTATCCTACTCTGTAAAATGATATTGATTTTGACATGTATTGTTATTAACTCGGTCGCCATTACTGTTGTAAATAAACGCTATCGTAACGTTAACGAGTCAAAAGCAATGTTATTTTACCGAGTAAAAGAGTGCCGTCATATGGTATGTAACATTAAGTTCAAAAATACTAGTTTGTCTTCGGTCGGTAACTCGCTAACACCTGATAAATTGCACTGGTCAATTGTGAAGATAGAATTTTGAACTTTGTGAAGGTTTTCGTACCGCTACGAGCCGGATGTTATTGTTAGACAAGTGACGCCCCGACCGTTCCATAGACAATAGATCGAACACTCGTCTTCCAGTATTGTTACAGTGCCATTTTTCAGGAATAGAGAACATAACAACTAAAGGGAACGATGTCCGAATATCGATAAAATGACAACTTATATTCTACCTAATCCAGCAACTATTGTAATGTGCCAGTTAATTTTAATACTTAATAAACTCAAGTATTTTGCAACACAATTGAAAATTGTCCGCTCCGAAGTGAACAGCTGCTTTTAATCGTTGTTCGTGGTAGTGATGCCAACTGGAGTGGTTGTTCGAACCGCTAAGTGTCTTATAGTTAACGCAATCTGTATTATGGAATGCAAGTCGCTGGCACTGCCATTTAGGATTGAACCTTGTCTTAAGGTAGGGTAGGGTCCGGTCGCCAGGGACGTTTTGCGCGTACTTAGGTATTGTTTAGTGCCGTGGAGACGGCAGATACGTCGCATGTTAAATTTTACAAGCGGGTTTCGCGACGTTTTCTTGACGTTAAAAAATCGCTTCGTATGGATTTTTGAAACATCTCGTGTGTTAATTATCGAGATGTCAAAGTATACAATTTTAATATTAATTGTGCTTGTATTAGTTATCTACTTAAATACCAGATTAGATTATAAATACTAGAGAGTTTTCTCTTCGATTTGTCATAATTAACTAAAGGATAGCGATTTTTTGACGTTTTGAAACCACTATGCAAGCACACTTGCCGAGCTACGTCTCTCTCTTTAACGATGGATTAGGTAGAGACTGCTTGTTCCGATCAGTGTGCTTTCATCATTTGACTCCGTCGCTTGTTGAGCCGTTTATTGGCTCGACAGTTAAGGCGCGTCCACACGCCGCGCGTTGCACGCCGCTCGTGTGGTCGCACCCTTGGGTTACAACGTCGTAGACGCGCGCAGTGATGTAAATATGTAGTTAAGGTTAGATTTACGAGAGTTGTATATTTTTAATGTAGTAGGGGCCCGATTTCGCGAACTCGCGACGCCGTTACTGTACTGCGAAACATGCTACGGCATTTTGTACCCTATTTTAAGTCGTATAAAGTCTATAAGTACAATTAAACAGGCCTCCGTCACTCTGTTATGTACAAAAGTCTTGTGTCCCCCGGGGAACAAACGCGTGGTGAATGTTCAGGGGTGCCCCGCGCCCTCAACGGGCCATCTGTGCATCCCTAGCAGCCCTAGCGTTAGATGTTTGTCCAGCGAGTGTCGTATCTGTGCGACTTGACAAGACCGGCTTGTTTTTTTTTGCATCTAATTCCGACTTACTTACCTTAGTTTATTAGGTCTAAATTAACGATTTAAAATAAGCCCTTTTGTTAAGTCGTTGGAATTGTTAATGTCCGAATGTTGCAACTTTGAGCGGTTTTTAGGGAAGTTCGTCCAGTGATCGCGCTCCTACACCGATGGTACAAAATGCATAATTATACGCGACACCTCGGGCTGCAGTATGTAAGATGAACGTACTGAGGAGGCCTCGGAGAGATGTATATAGACGGAACACCGCGGTGTTTATTTATTGTTGAGGAGCGTGCGTGAATTGCGCCATTCTTAGGAATTTAACGAGACAGAATATATTTTCAGAAGTCACTTTTATCGAGATATAAATTCCACTTAAACAATATCGAGGAAGGGAAGCCAAGAAATCACATTTTATAAGATATCATCAAATGGACTTTAAAGGGTCCGATGGTACGTTGTTCATTATTTTATTGAATGTTTCTCCATTTCCAAACGTGCTGTCTATTCGAGCAAGGTTTTGCATTAGGTTTTTTAGAATTGCGTGATTCACTGAAGTGGCTAAGGTGGTCGCCTCAGCGTAACTTAGATAATAAAATTGTTAATGTGTCGATCACAAGCGTGACATTATATTGTAGTATCTAAGTGTTGTTTTACAGTGAATACGTAGCGGCCTGCCCGTGGGACCAAAATTGTATTCGCAAACTTCTTATACTTGTTCATGGTTGCTATATTGAAATTTTACCCGTCTCGGGGTGTTAATGCGACGTTGTATATTTAGTATGTTTGTGCTCGAAGCTCGAGGATGGTTACATTTTAACATTGTCTCACTAAACGAAGATTAAATTGTGAGAGCTGTTGTGATCCATAACTAATTTGTAAAAATAAATTATTGTGATATAATATGTTTTTTTTGTTTCCCAAGCTTACGTTCATACAAAATTCAGTCTTTATTGACTAAAAAGTTATAAGGTAACATCTATAACAAAGTATTGACGTGCGAACTTAACCACACGGCAAAACCATATTGCCTTTAACGTGTTTCCATATTGTCAACGTTTTGATACAGTTGTTTTATCTCACGCAAGCGTGTGGCATTATTGTAACGCGTATAGACACGCACACTACGGCGACGAACGGTTACGCAGAGCCACAGAGACATCGTGCCCGTGTATCTACACACACAAGTATAACCCACCCGCATTCGTGAGGTAAAACACCTGGGCCTCTATTCAACTGCGTTATAACGATATCGTGTTTGACGTGTTTTAGAATCGTTTATGTCACAGTCGTCATTATTGTAAATGACATAAGAATTATGAAAACGTTGACAATATGGAAACACGTCAAATACGATATCGCTATTGCCGTGTAGAATCCCAGCCCTGTAGCCCTTACAACTTACTAGATGGAAATGGCGGACGAGTTACGAGTATAAACAATACCATAACACGTCAAAGACATTGATTTTTACCGTGTAGAATCTCAGCCCTGGCCCCATATTGAAAGATTAACAGCATCACTCAAAGACCGTTATCGCCAATGAAACCGTTTCTTAGGCCAAGTTTTTTGATCATTAATTAACTGAACTAGTGGTTAAAATTCGAAAGAATAGTCGAATGTTTGACACATTTCCTTGAGAATTAACAATTAGTTTAACTACTGATCAAACAATACGCCAACAACATTAGTGTAAATGTTTCAGAAACAAGTTCAGAAACGAGTCGATTATCTATACTAATATTTTAAAAAGACCGTCCATTCAATCTACATACCAAACATCTAAATCAGTTCAACGGTTTATCCG
This sequence comes from Acleris holmiana, assembly GCA_949316455.1. Classification (NCBI taxonomy): domain Eukaryota; kingdom Metazoa; phylum Arthropoda; class Insecta; order Lepidoptera; family Tortricidae; genus Acleris; species Acleris holmiana. The sequence continues at coordinate 19,506,536 of OX438766.1, forward strand.
TGAAGCGTTTACAGTATTAGTATAGATTTGTTATAATAAGTGCCTCTTTTTATACCACGACGGCGGCAAACTATGGGCGCCTATGGGCGCCTGCAACCTCAGAAGTATCACATGCGCGTTGCCGACCTTTCAAAAACCTATTTACTCCTCTCTTGAAGAACTCCATACTGTAAGTCCCCAGGAAAAACCCCAGCAGGGAGCTCATTCCACAATAGGAGGGTTCACGGAAGGAAGTTCCTTTGGAATCGTAGTGCGCGACCTTTTGGGTTCCAAAAGAACAAATTAGAGCAGCCTCGGGTTGAGGCAGGCACGGCTCACCTATTTTGCTCAAATTCGTACGCGCTCACGCGCTGTGCGCGAGCAGCCCGCGACCATACTCATAGGCGCTGCAGCGCTGCGCTCAGTGTGCGTGCCTCGCGTAATTTGGACGTGTATACGAGCGTGCCGCGGGCAGAATGGCAAGTTCTAACTTGTTTGTGGGCGAGGCGCTTACAAATTTGATAAATTTGCTGAGTCGTTCCACCACCGAGGCAATTTATTATTTTTGTTTATAATTCGTGTCCGACGCCATTTTGAAACGTCGGATCACGCACGCTGGCTCACCCGCGCATGTTTATGTGCAACAATTTGGCTCACGAGCAGCTCGCCGCGCGGGGCGAGCATGCCGCAGAGCCGCTCAGATTCGTACCCAGCTTAAGAGGATGAAGTCCCCACCGATGGCGAGTGGTGCGATGGTAAAAGGTGACCGTTGGCATCATGTCGAACAATATTAAATAATTAATTGAATATTGGAAACAATGATACAACAATAGGCAAGTGAGTAGGCAAGTATTTATTAATTGCGAAACTGTACATAGATAGAAAATGGTAAATTACATCAGTATCAACAGTTGCCTATTGCGAGCATGCAAGATTACCGATCTTACTTGTATTGCAAATGTTTTTTGTACTTGACCATATTTAAGTTATATTAAATTGTGTAATATAACTTTAAATATGATAAAGCAAACATTCCGCCAAACCGTTGCGGCTTTAGGGAATCTGTGTTAGCACAACGCCATCACGTTCTAACTTACTAGCAGAGCCATCTATCGCGCGCGCGGACTACTGTGAAACGTCAGTCAGTGTTGGTTACACGATGTTTGGAACATTAAAAACGCGATGAACCTTATTTTACTGTGATAAAAACCCTAATCGTATCGTTGGGTACTGACTGGAGACAGGAAAAATGAAAAATAACTTATACAAAATATGACGGCTAAATTAACACAAAAAAGAAAATGTGGTCTATGAGACCCTGCGTGATACACAAAGCTTTAGTACCAATTTCACCATAAGATGTTAAATTTAATCAATGTTAATCGACTGTTAGTTCATACATTTTGACAACTGTTAACGCTCTAATTGTCTGGGCCTCTATTCAGGTGCGTTAAAACGATATCGTGTTTGACACGTTTAAGAATCGTTTATGTCACAGTCGCCATTATTGTAAATGACATAAGAGTTATCAAAACGTTGACAATACGGAAACAGGTCATAAACGATATCGTTATTACTTTGTAGAATTCCAGCCCTGTTAAGTGGTTAACATCGTATGGTGAAATTGGTACTACTTTAGAAAAGTTAACGTCCTAAAACAGTGTTCGGTTCTCGTTTTCTTTGCAAGGGGATGTATAAAAACGCATGTTTTGCCATATAAAAAAATTAAAGGTACGGAAATATAAATAAAGGTTACAAAAATAGACATCAAGACTTATAACATCTTCTTTATTCATTAATTTCATTTACAAAAGGACCATTTAATTTATTTCATCATGAATACAAAACGGCTAAGCATACTTAAAATAACATGAATAACTGAACAGTTAATACCAGCAAATACATTGAAATAAAGATGCTCAAAAATATTTTAAACTACTACCAAAGCTATCTTTATACCACCAAATGTCACATAGGTCGGTTCAGGCGGTAAAGCATTAAATAATGGAAGCCCAGGGAGGAATTTCTCCAACAGTGGGACAGGACCACAAATATTTTTATAACGGCTGCTTCAAGGACCTTAAAAGCTACTTAGCTACTTTAATTAACCTTTTCAAGGGCAATGGCCTTTTCAATGTAACCGCACCATCCGTCAAAATCGACGGGCTAATCCGGATGACAGTGCGAAATAAACCCTAAGTTTATAAGACGTAAGCTTTAAATTAGTTGGGGCAGGAAGTATATTTAGAAACTAGTGCCACCAAAGGCGAGGAACCGATTAGCTATCGAGTATTTTATCGCTACAAACGAACAAAAGATATAGATTCCACGTCAGTAAAAGAGACAAGCACAAGTTAATCGTGGACTTTTCACACTGCCGGCGAGAACTCTCTCCAAAACAAGATAATAATCCTGTGTAAATAAAAGACATATTAATAGTTGACCGCTGTCTCTATTTGCTTTTCGCTCATCGTCGGCGGTGGGACAAAGGTCAAAATTTAAAAATCATCAATCATGACTCCCTGCCACACGTAATTTAAAGCTTACGTCATATAAACCTAGGGTTTATTTCGCACTGTCACCCGTTACGGATTTACCCGTTCGTTGCATGATGGTGGAGAAAAGGTTTGAAGGCTATCGGCCAAACCCGAGCTCGAGATAAACTGACGCACCGAGTTTGCGTCACGTTTTTAACGCATACCGTCTACGCAGGATCTCAAAAAATGCATATTTTAATCGAATTTAAACGAATACGATGTTCTTAAATGTATGTTCCTCAATTGCTCATAGGCCGCTGAACCGATTTTTTTTAATGGGTTTACTTTCTAGTTGGTCCCATTTTCAGCAAGTCAGGATCTGATGATGGGATCTCCGGAATCGAGGATACACCTCAAATATTATAGGAAAACCTACATATAGCGCTTTTAGTATTTTCAGTGACAAGTCTAGCATTTGCATTCAAAAAGTATCATTTAGTGAAGTGAAACTGTTGATAAAGGTCACTGATGGCCACCGGCACTCCTCAACGGTACCTATTCTGAGGGGCGGCGATAAGATATCTCGATTAAGATAGTTGAGCGTGTGACGAAGCACATTCAAAGTGTTTAAATATATGACTATGACTTTACCGCGGCGTTGCTTGTTTCTTATTAATTAACTAGCGACCCGCCCTCGCTTCGCTCCGGATTAAAGTATTATACATAATTATAAACCTTCCTCTTCAATCACTCTATCTATTAAAAAAAACCGCATCAAAATCCGTTGCGTAGTTTTAAAGATTTAAGCATACATAGGGATATAGGGACAGAAAAAGCTACTTTGTTTTATACTATGTAGTGATATGTGGGACGATATAATAGTAAGTACATTACGATCACTGAAAGGCATAAAATAAAATAAATGTCAAAAAACAACAAATAACTTCTTTCAAAATCTAAAGTCGGTATCCCACAATATTTTTCACCAAAACTCGCAAATCGCAAATCGCAAATCTCGTAAATTGCATCACGTTTTTAGTAAAGTAACACGGCGTTCTTAGACGCGACCACTCCCATCGACGTAGAACACTTAATAAGTTACATCTTTTTGATATGCAATAAAAACTCGCTGCACAAGTCACGAGCGTTTACGGTGCGTTAGCGTATTTTGAGCACCGGTGAGGACGTTCCTTTACTCTTTTTAGAAATACTATTACATTTACAAAACTAATATACACAATCATGTCGTATAAAAAACACACGAGACAATTCATACACAACTTATTTATCAAATATATTTCATAAGATATGAACACTGTTATTCTTACACAGTAATAAATAAAAATAATATTTATATCTTACATATACAACCAATCAGTTCAATTTAACACAGACACGTAGAGAACCACTTTGTTCATAATGCATAAAAAAATCACGGTCATAATAATTAATAACTATATTGACTTTCAAAAGATTATTTACAAATATTATTATAATTATTTATTACGGTAACTCATCACTTCATCGAATTTCACTTCACAGAATGTATCATTTCATCGAACGCTACTTTATGCTGAAACCATAATGTTTTCAGGTTAGGTTACATTTTTAAGATACCCTGAAAACATTATAGTTTCACCAGAAAATGGCGTTCGATGAAATAATACATTCGATGAAAGGTGTTTCGATGAAATGATAGACACCCATTAATTACACATCACATAAAATTCTAATTGTACATTGAACAATTTCATTTTGTAATACAACTATCACTTAACCTTTTCATTGGATTCAAAGTCTACGATCAGCTGTTAATATAACCAGGACGATATCCCACAAAAAACCTATATATCATATCATGAGGCCCACCACAATACAAATTATGGAATTGGAATCTACCAGCAAGAAAATAAGGTTCAATTGCGTTTTACCTAAAATGTTTTTATCAATTTAGAAACAATTAAAAACGAACTTTACTCATTAAAAAATTGTTTAAACTAAACTGCCTTGACTATGTACCTCCTTTGGCACACTGGGCCTGACAAGGTTAAATACAAAACACTTCCGTGACTCACTAGCAGGGGCTCACCCCCTGGGGAAACCATATCGCTTTTGACATGTTATCGTATTGTCAACGCAAAAAGTTCTAATTTACTTGACAGTAAAATTTCAGCCCTGCGCTACTTAAAACAATATCGCCTTTGACGTGGTTTGGTATTGTATTTAACTCGGCCGCCATTACGTCAAGTAAATAGGAGTTATAGGTAGTTCCACGAGAGTTGAGGTCACGCACACAACAATACAGTCATGTAATGACAGCGGGATTTTGAAATTACTGTTCTCATATTGTACCGATAGCAAGTTCAACAGTGTACTGCAAGAAAGATCAAAAAGTTTCTTAAACTATTTTGTTAATGTAGAACAATTCATCGATTTACAATATTTTGACCAATTTTATTTAAATAAATGAACTATATGATTAAATAAAGGTCAGATATTAATCGTAGAAACTAAAGAGAATAAGTAATAAATTGTTTCGTTTGTGGTTCTCTGCCTTTAGACCCGACAAATCTTTGACAAACGCATCGTTTCGCAACCTATTTTTTTCTGTAACTACAAATATTTCAGGATTTTTATAAAACTAACCTAACCTAACCTACACGATACACGATAGTCCTGAAATAAATCCAGAATTATTTACAGTTTCGGAAAAAAACGCGGGTTGTCAAATGATATTTTTGTGAAATGAATAATTTGTGAAACATGGAATATTAAATAATAGGATCCCTTTGTTTGTATCTATGTAGCTGTTAAAATAATTGTCTTCACCTATATTTTCATTACATTGTTATTTCGTTATCAAACTTCTTCAAAGATCAAATAATACAATAACTAACATATAGTTAATATAGTTTTTATTTACATTTACATCCACTCACTCATTTAATTCATTAACTTTTTTGCAATCAGTACTTCATGTAGCTGTGTGTGCAATCATTCACCTCAACTCTCGTGGAACTACCTATATCAAAACGTTGACAATACGGAAACACCAAGTAATAGACTCTGTGCGATTGTCACACTAAAAGTTTTGCGGGATATCGCCCAGAGATCAATTTTATAAAGCTACAAGTATAAATTTGCCGTGTGGTTGCCGGGTTACAATAGAGCCATAACGTCTTCCAATGGATGTCGTAACTGGCGACTAAGAGCATAAAGGCTTGCAGTACTGTTAGGCGATGGGCTTGCAACCTGTCACTAATATACTGGTAAACATCATGGCCTGTTTATGCAAAATGTGGTTACAGAATTACCAGAGTTGTTGGTATTTTTGTAGCTCTGCCTAACCCACTCTGGAAATAGGGTTATCCTATAATTTTATAATGTATGGTGATTCAAAAACCATTTCGAGAATAAGGGTTAACCATTCCCTGTTATCAGCATATTTTCTAAAATTCGTAATGAAGTTATTTTTAATTTATCATTTGACATTATTTGACCTCTAATATAGAGGCGTCGCGATCTTGGATCTAATCTGTGATCAACCATAGCATATTGTCCCGAGTCCGAAATGCAGTAATATACAAACAAAGTATATCGAATTTTGTCTTAATATTTCTTTTCATTCGTTTTATTTTAACGCTTATTAATATCAAGATAGTAAAGTTTTAAAGCATGTATCACACAAACCATTTTCGTAGTGACGTCATAACGCAATTTTGCCTAAAAGTTAAAATAAATTAAATTACTTATAGGTGAAAAATTTAAGTAAAGGATCTGAAAATTAATATAGAACTTATGTCAACTTTCAAATATAGAATGTCAAACGGTCTATACAGATGTGTTACAACTACATACAACAGGTCCTTCACTTAAGTTTTTCACCTATATTTAAATGCAAAAAACCACAAAATAATTGTCTGTCTATTTTATCAACAAAAAAACGAGGAGTATTTTTTTGGGATATCCCAATTAAGGCGTATGTATGTAAATATACATTTTCCTATCATAAATCGGTTACACTCGATTTAGTTTCGAGCGGCGAGTAACAGGGACTTGCACTCGAAGTTTCGAATTTAGTGGCTCATGGCAACCATCCAGTTTATTTCATCCGTTAAAACATGGGCAAGGACCAAATAGTTGGACCATAGCTGAGCGTAGTTAACCATACAAACAACAAAAGTGAAGAAAGTTCCGTTGTGACACGAAAATTATCCCTACACATGTATGGCTAATTTTCTTGTCACATCGGAAAAGTTTCATAGAAAATTTAATTGAGTGAGTTGCGTGGCCAACTTTTTGGTCCTTACCCATATGTGTTAACTGTCCATTTGAGACCACACGTGATTCTTGTCACCTTATAATAAGGCTCACTAGTGGTCTGTTAGTACGTGTTGTTAAAAGGTTAGTTTTAAATGTACGCGTTGTTATATTGTAGCTTTTTAAAACATACGGCAGCGTGACGTAGCCTTGGCAGTGATCGCAATATCTAGACTTCTATAGCCTTAGAATCAGTCTATGTTCTTGTAACATGTACAAAATTCAGTCAGTTTGTTATCCTGCGCGCTGCGCGATGTTGCCAGCAACATCTGAAAGAGATAATTAATTTTGAGAATACCTACATGGGAGCGGCGATTACAATAATTAAAATGCATTTCTAATCTAAAGATCGGTTTTTTGTCTACGTTTTTCAGTTCAAACACAGATTACACACAGGTTAAACACAGGTGAGGTTTTACAGATTATTCAACGTAACAGGTGACAATTTGGTATGGTAACCAATAATTTTATCGAATTTAACCTCATCGATCGTATCATTTCATCGAACTCTCTGCGTTTCTGCTGAAACCAGGATGTCTTCAGGATATCTTTAACATTCATTACGTAGGTTAAGTTAGACTTATGAATACCAAAAAAAAATATGAAAATTCTGCGTATAATAGGTACCTATTCAGTAAACATTGTAATTCGTATCCTGTCGTTTCACCAAAAAACGTTTCACAAACTGATTAACTTGGCAAACTGCATTATTTCCGAAACTGTAAATATTTCAGATTTTATTTCAGGACCATCGTGTAGAACCCTATAGGTTAGGTTAAGTTAGTTCTATAAAAATCTTGAAATATTTACAGTCTCTGAAAAAAATGCAGTTGGTGAAACGTTTTTTGGTGAAACATTAGTGAACCATTGTAATTACCTATCAAACCACCTGTCGTTTTCATTAAATAGGGGCTTGGCTTAATAAACGGTCTCAAGAAGCAAGCGACAAAAGGGTTACCTTTGGTAAGCCACATATCTAGCGGACATATACTGACGTGATGATGAAGGGTCTCACCAGGACAGCAGTCCTCAGTGTCCGTTGAGCACGGGCCGCGCCTGCCGCAGCTGTTCGAGCTGCTCGCTGTACTCGCTGTAGAGCCGCTGCCAGCGGAGCTGCTGCACCAGGGACTGGAGCATCTCCTCCAGGATGTCGTGCTTCTTTATACCCTAGAGAGGTTATTTGGTTTGAGATTATTGGGTGTGTTGTCAACTTTTCGTTGTAGTTTTTTTAGAGAAAAATGAAAAATTTCCTACTAATTACAAATGTTAAAGTTTGGATGGATGTTTGTTGCTCAATCACGCCAGAACGACTGAACAGATCTGGATGAAATTTCTGTCTGAAATAGAACATAGGCTACTTTTTATCCACACGCACGCACGCACGCACGCACGCACGCACGCACGCACGCACGCACGCACGCACGCACACGCAGGCACGCACGCACGCACACGCACACGCACACACACACACACACACACTCACACACACACACAAGTTTTTAAAAATGGTATGTTGGCCAGGAGGATCCTCAGGATGTTATGAATATAAGTTCAACTCACTAATACTGTGGGCTGCCACTTTTTCGGGGTGGACGTGCAGTGGCTCGGGCCGAGCATGTCGTCCAGGATCGTTCGCAGCTGGTCCTCATTACCTAGAATACGAGTACACTAATATTAAAATATTATTCAAAAATAACATCAACACAGGTGTAAGCAGGTTTTAAAGACAGGCAGCTGCTGGACTAGACTCACCGTGCTGCAGCAGGTGGCGGCACAGCGCCAGCTGCCAGTGCCGGTAGTCCCGCGCCAGCCGGAGGTGCAGGCAGCGGGACACCATCGCCTCTAGCCAGCTGCGAGCCGCTTCTGAACTGTACTTTCTGAAAACATAGGTTATTTTTGTTCAGATATTAAACCTATGGTGTTTTGGACAAATCGTTACTACTTTGAAAAAACCTCGTATCTCATATTTCGTGATGTATGATTCTCAACTTAAATTAAGTTTAAAATCAGTCATCAAAAATTTGAGATACGAGGTTTTTTCAAAGTAGTGACGATATGTAATAGTTGGAAACGAAAAGTTTACCTAGTGATTGGTAACCTATTTGTTTAATAGTGTTGAAGCAGGTAAGACATAAATGCCAGCACTAAATAAATATGTTGCGCATACTAAACTTAGAATCTTGTGATATGAATGGCGTTGTGTTGAGTGCAAGTATTTGTATCTGAGTCTTGGATGTTTCCTCATTATTTAAGTATGACTGTATTTTTCTATGAATTTGTTTATCGTTGTTTAGTATGCAAAGTGGGTACCTATAATTTCCTAAAATCCAGACGAAATAACGTCTCTTGCAAGCTGTGCTTGTGACAACTATAAGTGTAGGTGGCGTTGTAGGCACGACAGCTCATGAGTCATGGCTACTTTAGGCGTCGTTGGCGTTCAAAAGGTTAACATTTTCGTTGTGGTACTTTGCTCCTCTAATGTGTTTTTGTAATCAGACAGTTAGCTTGTACAGGCGGTTTTCAAAAAAATTGTATATCGTTAAGGACAAAAATAAAAAACTTTAACTTTTCCATTAGGTCACGAAAATTAGCCGTAGATTTTGGTTGATACGTTAATTTTCGTGACGGAATGGGATTAGTTAAACTTTATAATTTTGTCCTTAAATATTACACTAGTGGCGACCTAGCGACATCTAGTGGCAACTTGTAACAACAAACTCGACAGCGCCACCAGCGTCAGACAGCGCAGCTAAATCTGACAGTGCGCTACATCGCACTAACGAAGTTTCTTCAGTCGGTTGACTTTAAATACCAAATCTAACTTCATCTAAGTGGACTTCTGTCCCCAGGCGTAGCACCCGCCTGGAGAGAGATCTCTTTATTGTCCCTTTCTTCCACAGACTTGTTTTGAAAACCGCCCC